>LNAC01000393.1:972462-1252031 GCA_002007465.1 Ailurus styani | reverse complement strand
CGCCAAGGAGCCGGGCGCAGGGATGCACTCGGCGGGGCGGGGCGCGGCGCGCATCTGGGTACCGGGTGCGCCGGCCTGAGAAGGCGCCCGCGGTTGTCATGGAAATTCTACAGCCTAGCGGTTCGCCGGCGGTTGCGTCTTTGGAGAACAATCCAAGCCAGGCCGACCCCTAAGCCAGGAGACCCAGGCCGTCTCGCGCGGAGGGGAGTGCGGAGCTGGGGTGGGCGATGGGGAGCCAGGATGCAGGACGCGTCGACCCCGAGGCCACATCTTGGCTCTTGCTTGGATCTAGTGACTCCAGGCGCTGAAGGCCTCTCCGTGTCTCGGGTGTAAACATAACTGGGTAAAAATAAGCATGCATCTCAGTGTAGGACATCTGGTCTCCATCCTCTCAACTCTTCCCTTTTCTGCCGGGCCATAGCTCCCCTCCCCTACATTTCTGGCGTCTTGGCTTTTTGTGAATTATTTCTTTCTGGGCGTGCTAGTCAATTAATTGAGGCCCGAGAAATTTGCAGGAATCTGTGACCATCTCTTGAAAAGCCAATCATGAATGTGTAGGCCATAGAAGATTGAAACACTCAAAATATCAAAAGTAAATTTATGTCTTTGTGGGCGAAGGGATAGGGAATGGGCTTGCTTTCCCTCCCCCACCCCCCTTGTTGCCCACCCTCTGAGACTACAAAATGTTGTGCTCCTCGCGCCCCGAGTTCATTCATAATGACAGATCATGAAAATATTCCTCTGGCTGAGAAAGAATTATAAGCAGGTGTAAAGCCCATTTTCTTGTCTTTTGCTTTGCCACTGAAAATGGTTGGGAGGCTGCTTAAGAGTAGAATGCCCACAGGGTATCTAAACCAAGGGAATAGGGGGTGGGGTGACATTTGGAATGTTGCAGTGAAATTCTGCCTGATTCATCTTGGTTCACAGTGGATTGGGTGGACTGTGGGCAAGCCAGTGGGATTGGGGCCTGAACAGGCTGACTTGGGTGTGAATCCTGGATCCGCCACTTGCTAACTCTGGTTCTCAATGTTCTCAACTCTAAAAGGTGAGAACAGAACCTGCTTTGCCATTTGTTTTGGAATGTAGATGCTGTTGGCGTTGGTAAATGCATATAAAATAGGTTGTCCTAGAATTAAACTTAATTTTTCATTGGTTGAAAACAGGCTTTCTTTAAGAGAAATTTTGATTCTGGATCTAGGCTAGGGTCTTTGTTTGGGGGATTTTTGTTAACATCTTTACTCCTGGAAGATTTGATTCATTGATTTCTCTGAAGAATGATGAATGATGGTGCCCACGTGGGGAGGCCGGTGTGGGACAACAGATGGGAGACCCTCTGTTGGAGGGTTGCTGTCAGAAGACCATGACGCTGTCCCAAGGGTGGTTGTTGCTTGTGAATGGAAACCCACAAGGCCTCATTCCCTGTGGTGTCTTGTAAACACACCTCTGTAACAACCAGCTAAAGTTCCTGGCAGGGTGTGCCCAGAAGACAGGGCTTAAACGAAAGGAAGCCAGGCAGATGCAGAGAGAAAGGGGGGCTGTATTTCTCCTGGGCTCAGCAAGAGAATTGGCTGTGCTGAGTCTAGTGGCTTCTTTACTTCTCAGTTTTTCATGAGGCTTACGCCATCTCAGTGTTTATCTGCTTTAGACTTAAGTCAAGGGGAGACATTATAGTTATTCCATTGTTTGGGAAACTAGATATTTTCTTGTATAGCTATTAAACTGAGTATTAGGATTCTTTTTTAAGTTGCTTTAAGGAAAGGATGAAATAAAATAATAGACACAAGAGCTTGTTGTGAATTGTTAAGCACCAGAGAGATGGGGTATATATGACTGAGAGGACCACTGACCCTGCAGATCCCTTTAGCCAGCAGATCTGCGAATGCATCTGAGGAATGGAACAAAAGGCACAGGGGACCAGCTGACCAGTGACCCCCACCCTGCATTATCTTGAGAATCCAGTAAGACAGAGGGGTGGGGAGACTTTGGACTGAGGTTGGACCCTGTTTCTTATGAAAAACTCCTTTATTGATTGCCTGTTCCACCGAAGTTCTCAGCATCATCAGCTGCTCAGGATGCTCTGGCTTTCACTGAGGAAAAAACAAGTACAAATCTGTAGGGAAGAAGGCTTGATTATGTGGTTGCTTCTTTTGTAGAACTTGATTAATGAGCTGGTCTTGAGAGGTCCTTCAAAACATATTTTTCTAGTGTTCCGGAAGAGAAGCTCTGTGAGGAGAGCATATTCTGGGAAGACCAGTGTCAACACCATTTTGCTTAAAAGCAAAATGCCATCATGAACCAAATCCCCAGGAATTTACCTATATTTCTGTACATATGCACACCTTGCTCCTTTTAAATTGTTAAAAAATATTATTTCAGTTTTACTGAAAAGTTGCAAGATTAATCCAGAGAATTTCTGGCTCTCCTTTACCCACATTCTCCAAATGTTGACCTTTTGCTACATTTACATTTGCTCATTTGCTTTATCCTTCTCTCCTATTTGTTCATGTGTCATTACTTTTTTCTGAACTGTTTAATGGTAACCTAGAGACATGATGCCCTTTTACCTCTGAATACTTTATTTTGCATGTTTTAAAAACAAGGACATTCTCTTACATAACAACAGTGTAGTTATTAAAAATCGGGAAATCAAACATTGATACAACATTCTTATTTAATTAACATATAGGTCTTTTCCAGATTTGCTTGTAGCTCCAGTCATGTCCTTCAGAGCAAAAGAAAATCCAAGATTATACATTGTGTCAGATTGTCCTGTCTCTTTATCGTCTTTTCATCTGGAACAGTTACTGAGTCTTTGTGTTTCATGATACTGACATTTTTGAAGACTGCCACGTGTTTGTTTGTTTTTTGGATAATGTCTCCCAATTTGGGTTTGCCTGCAGTTTCCTCATGATTAGATTGAGATTACCTGCTTTCGGCAAGAGTAGCACAGGGGTGACGCTGTAGCCATCTCATCGTGCCCCAGCGGAAGGAGGCATCTGCTGTTGATTAGTCCCACCCACTGGTCGGGTTAACTTTGATCACTTGATCAAGGTGGTGTCTTCCAGCTTCCCTTAACGGAAAAGTTACTATTTTCCCTTTGTAACTAATAGGTATCTTTTAGTAAGATTAACTCCAGACTCTGTAAATACACCGTTCCTCCCTATACTTTGACTCTCTAGTTTTAAAATCCATTGATGAGTCCTATCTGAACCAGTTATTATGTCAGCTGACAGATGATGATTTTCTAATTCCATATTCCTTTCTATACCTACCAGTTGGAATTGTACTGAAAGGAAGAACATTTCTTTCTCCTATGTTATTCTTTGATTTATACCTCTGTGCTCATGAATTCCTGCTTTATGCAATAGGTAATAGTCTCTTACTCTTGTTATTCATTTTATCGCTAAAATTGTCCCAGACGTTGCCTGCAGGAGCCACTTGGGTCCTTTTGACATGTCCTCATCATTCTTGGAGGATTTTACTCCCTGGCACAAAACCTTCAACACTCGGCTTGTACTTCCCAGCCCTGGAATTAACCATTTCTCCAGAGAGTCTTTGTTCCTTGTAATGGAGAATGGTATTTAAAAACCAAGGTCTGGATGCTAAATGTGCTCATTGGTACTGAGGTGTTACTGCCTTTAGGCCTTTTAGTGGACATGTACACTCATTCACACAGTCCACAAAATTTTCTCTGGTTTGCATTTTAAATTTAATGCTGCTTGCCGGAGATTTATATATACTGTTATGAAAAGGTTTTTGTTTTTGTTTTGTCTTGTTTTTGGTTTGTATTCCACAGTGTGGGTTTATCATAATTAAACTGCCCTTTATCAATGGATATTTAGGTTATTTCCAATTTCCTACTCTAAAAATAGTGGAGAATCTGTAAATCAAATTATTGTTAATACTCACAAATATCTCAGTCTTCTAGATCCCTAGAAGTAGAATTTCTGGGTCAAAGAGTAATTTTAAATGGATAGCTCTGCCAAATTGCCCCCATTTATAAGAGGCTTTCACTTTGTACTCCTTCCATTAGGACCTGAAACTGCCTGTTTCTTTTTAACTCTGCCAACACTGAGGAGTATAAATCTTGTCAATATTTGCCCATCTAATAGATAAAGAAGGCATTATTATTTTAATTACGTTTCTCAAATTACCAAAAATATTGAAACCTTTTTGTGCTCGCTTCTCCTTTTGCTTGTGTGAATTACCTGTGCATATCCTTTGTGCATTTTTTCTCATTAGGTTTTTCTTTATACTACTGCATTGTGGAAGTTACTGTAACTTTAGACTTTATTCTTGGCAGCCTTAGAAGTCTCCTATAAGGGTGATGCATTTTTCATCCTAGAGGAGAAGGAAACTACCATTTTCTGAGCACCCTCTACATTCCAGGCCCCGGGCCAAGTGTTTACATGCATCCCCTGCAAGGTCTTGTGAGAAAGTGAGCTGTGCTATTGAGGAGAAAGCTGGTTGAGGCGTGCTTAAGGTATCCACCTAAGAGTGGTTATAGAAGAGCTTGAACTGGGATTCAAACCCAGGTCTGTCTGGATCTAGTACCACTTCCATTAAATCACATAGCTTCCTGCACAGGATTTAAAAATAAATACTTTATTATATCAATGTAGGGATGGGAATTAATTACCTGGAGCCCCCAATATCAGTAATTTCTATTTCTAGTGTTTTGATCTGTAAGTAAGGAACTTTGAGCATACACATCTTTCAAAACCATTTATTTTATTTCTCATACTGTTGTCGACTCTGGAGCCAAAGTCCTTGTGAGCTTCCAGCAGCTTTGTGACCTTGGGCAAGTAGCTTAATCTTTCTGTGTCTTGGTTTGCTCATCTGCAACCCCAGAGGCTTGTTGGTGTTGTATGAGTTAATACACATCAGGTGCTTGGAATGACACCTGATTCCTGCTAGCTCAGGGACGTGACTCTTGATGATGAGTTCCCAGGTGCAGCCCGTGCATGCAGTGTGGAACTTGGAATGAGAGCAGCGTTTTCTCTTCAGGTTTCACCATCCCTTTCATCATTAGCTGGCTGGGAAATAGAGAATTAAGGCCCCTGGGTGCTGTGTGCTTGTCTCCTCAATATGGTCTCTGCACACACCTTACTCATCCCCTATCATGTGCCTGCCAACCAGCCCTTGGTGTTGGCTCACAGTCCTTAACCTGGGGCAGGTGAGATGCTGCAGCCCTTTCAAGGTGGAATCTGAAGGTTCATCTAGTGAAGGCCTTGGACGCAGGAAGGCTCCAGCTGGGGAGGGTCTGTGGTGATGAAGACATGTCCGTTTTCTGGTATGGGTTCAGGAAGACAGAGGGGCGTCCTCTGGGAAGGGATCTCAGGAGGAGGAAAACACTCAGCTCCTTGCAGCTCCCTTCCTGGGATGCTGTCAGCGCCTTTCTCTCCTATGTCTGGTAATTCTCCTGGCCTGAAGTTTATGCAGTGCCCTTCCTGTTGCACTTACTAGGTAGAATTCTGAGGCCTCCTGAAATCTGCCTCTCTTCCTGTACCCCACGCCCTTACCATAGCTCTGTACAGCTGGTATCAGCTGCTGTCTGATAAAATTCCTTCACTCCAGGATGTAAAACTCCTTCCCTTGTTCTGTGTTGCTTGCATTTCAAATGGTTCATTCTCTAACCCACTCTTTAGAATTTTCAAGAAATGCAAATTCTGGAAGTGTGAAGGAAATACATTTAGACAAGTATATGTTTCTGGAGAACCAGGGTCCTTTTAGGTGATAGGGATGCCTGGTTCAGGAGTCTCCCTGGATTGTGGAGTGTGTCCATTGGGGTGCTTTTGGCTGCCAAGCAAACAATAAGGTCATTTACTATCTCACAGAACTGCAGTTCTACTCTGTCAGCAGTTTTGCAGTTTCATCAAGGACCTAGATTCTTCTCTCTCCAGCCATCACTGCTAGTATCATCCAGAGTCAGCCTCCTCAAGATGGTGAGATGGTCCTTATGGTCAGCGGGACTGTGTTTCCCTGCTCCTGACACCAGCCAGGCTCTAGCCACAGCCGCTGTCGGCCCTCCCTCTGGTCTGTGGAAGCAGTGAGGACCACATGGCCTCCCCAGGACCCAGGTCCGAGGCCGTGAGAATGCTGTGTGCTGATTGGCTTAGGCGGTTCCTCCATGTTTGGGCCCCAGGCCAGCGGCATCAGCATCCCCTGAGACTTATTAGTTGTGGGGGCTCAGGCCCCACCCCAGCCTACTGAATTAGAAACTCTGCAGTGGGGCCTAGCACTCTGTTTTAGCAAGCCCTCCAGGTGATCTGATGCAAGCTCAAGTCTGAGACTTGCTTTTAGTCTAATTAAGACTACCCGAATTCCTCAGCTGGAGGTGGGGCTGAATCCAGAGAGGATTGTTCCCGGAGTAGGAAGAAGGGAGAGTGAGTATTGGGTGGTCAGCCCCTAGTGTGAATGGAGGAGCCTGTGGGTGTCTTTGCTTTCCATGCCCCGCCTCCAGCCTGTGCCCCAGTTAACTGGCCCAGCTGTTTCCCAGGCCCCATGCCTGCAGCCTCTCCAGCTCCTCTGAGAGTGGCCCACATCCCCCCTGTAGGACTAAAGGAAGCAACACGACAACCTCCCAGCCCCAGGTTCTATCTCTGGCCCAGCAGGGATGGGAGTCCACTGGGTCAGCTGCTGAGGATCTAGGCAGGCCCTTATGACTCACTTTCCAGAGCCATTCTGGAAGTAGGTTCCGATGTGTAGGGTTTGCTTGCTTACTCTGCCACTCCTTACTCAGAAAAAAAATGGAAAGCAGTACAGTTCGTAGGGACTTGGGAATGCTTAAGGAGTTGGCCTGAAGACAGCCCGAGGGACCACTTTCAATGGCTCTGCCCAGTGTGACCTGCTTCGTTGATCCCTTTTGCAAATACAGCTCCAACTTTATGTTTAGGTGAAGTGAAACAGCCACCTCCATGGTGTAATTTGGCGGGCTCAAAATAGCCCACTGTTCCAGATTTTTCCAGAAACTAGTGAGCTGAGATATTTCTAGATTTTCTTGACTTTCCCTAGGCTTTCCAAGGTATCGCTAGATTTTCTTGACTTTTCAAGCTTCAGCTTAATCCAGGAAGTCTCATACCCTGCTCTGCCCCACCCTGCTATGCCACATCAGTACTGATTGCTGAGGAAGGAAGAGCACCTGAGGAGGAGACAGGGTGGGAAAAGTCCAGAACGGTGTTTTTCAAACAGCAGTGGTTCGCAAAATCGATTTGAGATTGTAACCAGCATTTAAACTTTTTTTTTGAAATAAAATAGAAAATATGCAAATACATGTCTTATAGGAAGGGTAGGCATTTTTTTGGTAAAAACATGTAGTTAAATTTGCATGTGGTGTGTGTTTGGGTATTGTTACAATGTCAGTATTTCCTACTGTCCGTTTTGGCAAAAATGTGTCAAATCTGAAGGTCGAGCACAGAGAGGAGGGAGCAACCCTGGCCATGTACGCGTGTGCGCGCACACATGGACACATGCACGTTGGGTCTTTTCCTGGGGAGAGGGCCTCTGGCCTTCAACCGAACCTTAGTGGTCTGTGACTCCCCATAGTTGGAGAACTGATCTACAACGCAAGGGGACTTTCAGCAGGGTGGGCTAGTGGGAATGGAGCTGGAGCCTGGAAAGACAGCAGCACGAGAGACATAGATGTTGCGGTCTTGCTCTGGTTTATCATCTGTCGTGTTTGACCACCTGGGCAAGAGCCTCCTAACGATGGTGAGGATACTTAGCAGGGCTACCCTGAGCAGTGGGGAGGCAATGGCAAGGAGTGTGTGGATTTGTCAGAGGTTTAAAAGTTAACTCTGGTTGCCCGACCCATCCTTCTCCTAACAGGCTAGGTCAGCATGTCTGCCTACAGAGAGTGAGAGAATGAGATGGTTAAATAGGTCGGTGTCTAGATCCACCTTGTTTTGAGGCTGGTCCCATCCAAGCCATTGCGACCTGAGATTCCCTCTGCAATCTTTTGTGACTTAACAGTAGTAACAGGACAGCTTCCACGTTACCTCGGTTGCCTTTGGGATGCACGTGTTGTGTATTAATGCAGGTGTTAGTCTGGTTTGTGTCACAAAGCTTATGCACTAATCTCTTTGGGGTGTCTGTGTCTGGTTTGGAGGGGGACAAGAAAAAGTGCTAAATCAATGTTCTCATCTGGGAAACGTGGAAAGTGCCTGGCCCACAGAGGGTTGTGTGAGTTAAATAATGTAAGCGGATTTGTGCACTGCAGTGCTCTGGGCCAGTGTAGTTGGGAAGTTGCTGTCTTGCAGGGGACTCAGTATCTTTCCTCTCAATTTTTTGGGCTGTATAACTCTGTTTTTCCCATTTTTTTTGCCCCTGTGTAAAAAACTATTTTCTGTTTTTTCAGTATCCTTCAAGTCATGTCCATGTTTTAGAAGGTTTCTCTGTGGAAGAAAAAGGGAATTTATAATGTTTGAAAATTCTCTGAGATGACATATCCTAGCTGTTTTCCAGGCTTGCAAACTATTAAGCCACTTGGCTTGCCTATATGTTATTGGAAATATTTTTAAAGGTTTAAGAATTTTTAAAATGAAGTATAATTAGCATAAGAGTTACATTAGTTTCAGGTGTACAAAATCATGATTCAGCAATCCTGTGCATTACTCAGTGCTCACCATGTTAAGTGCCATCACCATCTGTTACCAAGCAACATTATTACACTACTTTTAAAGTTTGTGATGTAGTCATCTAGAACTTCTCTTTTGGGGAAAGTTCACTGCCTTGCAGTCATTGCCATACCACTTTATTAGAATTCTTGAACTGCAGCAGAAGAGAGCCTCCTATTATTTTTTAGTGCTCCTTCTCCGCCCACACCCATCCAGCCAACCCCAGATCCTCTTTAGAACTTTAATAATAAAGGGGGCAGGTAAAACATAAGTAGCCTTTTCCGTTGTCATAGGTTGCAGGAAACTTTGTAGTTTTTGAAGTTTAGCACACTGTATATTCCTAAATTTGCATTAATCACTACACTCATGAGTATGTAAAACATTCTTTAGCACTGATGGATTTTCTGTCTCCCTCCATTAAAAGCATGACAGCCATAAAAAAAATGTATCCAAAAGGCTAGAATACATCCTTCTCTGACTCCTGCCCAGGGTATCTCTGAGGGGAAATGTTGCAGAAGAAGGAGGTTCTGCGAGGGGACTGCCAGCAAAGGTCAGAGAAGGATGTGGGCAGAGGGGGAACAGGGAAGTGGGAGGGGCCCGGGCTCCTAAAGTTTTGTGAGGTGGTCACTGACCCAGCCAAGCCTTCTACTGACACTTTTTTTTTTTTTGTAAAGCACATAAAAACTTGTGACTGTGTGAAATGGATGTGAATATTTTCACATTTCTTCTTGCTTTGACTGTGGTCTGCCTATAGAAATGTTAAACAAAGTGATCACATTACATAATTGGGTGATAATCTAATGGCTGATTAAATGCAATAATAGAGCCCAATCAAGACGGGGTTGTGTGCCAAGAAATGTCAGGATACCCCAGCATCTTCCAAACATTGTTACCCTTCTGGTTCTGAAGAGGAGAGAGTCATGGGTGAGTGGATTGGCTTTAGGGAAACAGCCTGCTGGGAGACAGTGCCCACCCGAGGCAGGACAGAAGCTTGCATTTGGATTTTGCCCCTAACCTGCCAGTGACTTGGTACAAGTCATGCCTGAACCCGACCTCTTCCATCCTCCTTCATCTAGTGAAGGTGAGTCTCTCATTTCTTGCTCCCTTGGCTGCCAATCCAACAACGAAGCAGAGTCATGATGGTGCCTGAGGGCTGAGAGGGAAAGCTGGCGTGGGTGACACCCACAGACATACACCGTGTTCAGGGAAGTGGCCTTGGAAATCGGGCTCCTGCCTCTCCTCGTTCACTTTCTGGCTCCCTTCTGCAGTGATTGAGCAGCAGCCTCCAAGAGACCCTACAGTGCCCTGGATATGTCTGTGGAGGGTGAAGCTTCCGTGTATCATGTAGACCAAACTCCTCCTGGTTCGCGTAGAGTGCCCGGTGCCTTTCTCTGGCCCTTCCACCCTGCGCCCTTCCCCACACCTCCCTTCTGAGGCCCTTTGCATCTAGGCCCCCAGTACAGCTCTCGGTTGTGTGTTGACACCCAGATCCTTGCCGTTTTCCATGGATGGATGGAGGCCCCTCTGCTTCATGGTGTTTTCCTCTGATAATTTATGCACAGCTGTTCAGATCTGGGTTGTCTCTTTCTGGCAGCTCTTTCTGGCATATCCTTCCCTGACTTCCCCACCTACCTCTCTGTGGCCTCCTTTTACTCTATTTTTGATTCAATTTATTTCCTATTATCCATTCCTGACCTTTTACATAAAAGGTGCATGAATTTAAAGTTGTTAGTTAAAGCATAAAGTGATGAAAAAGAATCGAAGACAGAGCTTCAGATGAATAGGACTGTGTGAAAGCTGTCCCTCCAAGAAGAGCCTTGAACACATTTCAGGGATGCTTCCATTGCTAAAGGCTGTCACATTCTTCATTCGTGTGTCTTTCTTCTGGAAACACTGCAGAGCCCATGAGAACAGGAACCTGTCTAACTGGATGGTGTAGATTCTTACACAGAGTTGGCAACACATAAGATCCATGTTTTGTGATGATCCTTGTAGATGCCTTCGAACCGAACTTTACTGGAGGGAGCAAGATGTTTGCATTTTGAGTCAACTTGATTATTTCATCATTCCTTAATTAGTCAAATATCTCTACCAAGCTTATGAGTTAACCTTGTGGGTCAAAGAGAGGTGAAAAGCCCGCAGACCGTTTGTGGAGCAAGGAGAAGTCTGTTGCAGGTTGGTGGACTGGCTCAGAAGAAGGGTGCTTCTGCGATGGGAGTGCCACTGTTACTGGTGAGCTGGTTGTTAAAAAGCATCAGGCCACCCTGTCCGCTGTTTGAGTCTGTCCTCACTACGGCAGCCAGTGCAGCCTCAGCCCCTTCTGCAGCAGACAGGTTCCAGACTGTCATGGAACAGACTCATTCCCAACAGGATAAGGTCAGATACTAGATCCCAGGGCTGTGATCACCGTGTCATTTCTTGGACCTGGGAATGACAGGGTCTGACCAGCATCCTAGACCCACAGCTTGACTGCTTTGTAAACGGTTAAGGATTGTACCCATCTTTATCATGGCTCTGAGCACCCTTGGCTTAGACCGTGAACCACATTTAATACACTGACTATAATGAATAAGCAAACAGGGGCTGTTTTTGCCTCATAACCTAGACTTGTCTGCACTAAATATGCAAGCCGAGCCATTAAATGGTTGGGGCAGTAAACAGGAATTCGGTCTATTAAAGCTATTTGAGCTTGCTACTCAGGCCTAGAAATAGGGATTGGTTGCCTTTTTTTTTTAGGATTATAAATGTGGATTATATGGGGGAGAAACTGTTTTATGAAATAACCCTATAACAAAATGAATCTTATTATGCTTGTAAGGTCTAGTGAGAATGTACTCACTCTAGCCTGGAGCCCAAAGTAAATTTGAGAATGCTTTATTTAAAGCATTCCTGACTTCTTCTGGAAAAAGGGGATTGTTAATGAACTGAAATCTAAAATAGTGTTCTTCTCTATCTCTAGCCATCCGCATTCCAGAATGGGGCCATTTTCCACCATTGGATATAAGTGGGGCATGATAAAATGGTTTGGATTAACATTTGGCTGCATAGGACGGGAAACACCCTGAAGGAAAAGAGGTTTCATCAGGACACGCAGGCTTTCTCACAGTCAGAGCTTGTGTTCTGCCTTTCCTGTGGTGAGGTCCCACGCCTCCTGTCTAGGGTGGCAGCCAGAGGTGCGGCCAGCTCATGGGCCTTCCAGACGCCAGGCTGGAAGAAGGCAAGACTTCCCGAGAACTCCTCATCAAATGGGTCTGTACGTCTGGTTGGCAAGCACTAAACCTCTGGCCATAGCTAGCTGCAAGGGAGGCGGACAGTCCCGTGCCAGCTAAACATCAGGGTCTTGGGCCCATTACGAAGGAGGACATGAAGAATACACGTTGGAGGCAACTCGCTGTGTCTTTCCTGCAAATTGTCTTTTTGAGAAAGTGAGTTTTTATGCTTTTTGGGAAAATGTCGGCGGAATTTTGGTGAAATCTCTGGGGAGGCTGTAGGCATGGACAGCTATCCAAAAAGTTGAGAGCTTGAGACCTTTCTCACTTCCACATCGCTTTCATAAAAGAGCCTGAAAGAGGTCACTTGATCCCTTTGTTCCTTCATTTCCTCATTAAAAAAAAACGGAAATGGCAGATTCTCAGGGCCAGTGCCGTGACTTATGGCCCAGAGCTGCTTCCCTTCAGTAGTCCCTCTGGTGCCTCTGGACATGTAGATGTGTCCAGAGAGAAGGGTTCCTGGTGGGGGAGGGGGGAATTTCAGGCACCATGTGAGATCCAGGTGAGGGCCTCTGGACAAGATGCCCTGAGTGGGAAGAGGGCCTAGAGTAGGGGGGCCAAGGGGAGGCAGACAAGCTTCTCCCCACCATAGTCTCCAGGGATGCCTCGTCCTTCCCCGCCCCGAATCTCCCAGGGACAGGTGGGCCAGCCTCATTAGCTGAACTGGGGATGGCACCTGGGTCCTGCCTCTTTCCTTCCTCGCCCTGCTTTTCCTTTCAGAAGGGTGATCCCAAGTGTCTGCTCTCTGTTGGATGAAAGGGATCTAGTAACTAGTTTATTCTAGATGTTATCAAAACTGAATGTGTCTTTCTTTTTGAGACATTTGGATTTTAAGAAGGATATATGTGCTGGCAATTCTTAAACTCGAAGGAGGGCCTCTCCAATGGTCAGATATCAGACCAAGGATAGGCACGGGTAGGAGAAGTTTGGGCTCTCCTCAGCCTCCTGCCTCTGGGTATAAGCATTTGTCTGCTGTGCACCTGGGTAAGGCTGGCCAGCTTTACTTTACCTTTCCTTCCACCCCAGTCCAGTGCATGTGCTTGACACACCTGTCGTGAGTGCTCACACACCACTCATATGCTCACACACACTGTTCATGTATGTCCTTACACATCTTTTGTGTATACACACACCCCTAGCAAGGCAGTAGCTACAGGAAGTTGAGCTCCTCTGAGGAGCCATGCTTTGCTTTCTGTCTGACTAGAATCCCTGGAACTTAGGGGTGTAGACATGCATGTATTCAGGAATCTTTACAGAGGAACACTCTTTGAATTCATTCCTCTGAAATAAGGAAGTTTCTTTTTGTGTTTCCAAAACTACTGATGAAAATTGGCTAATCTGTAGTAATTTTTCTAAGCCTTTAAAAAAATTTAACTTCAGGAGCGCCTGGGTGGCTCAGTGGGTTAAGCCTCTGCCTTTGGCTCAGGTCATGATCTCGGGATCCTGGGGTCGAGCCCCTCGTCCGGCTCTCTGCTCAGCGGGGAGTCTGCTTCCTCCTCTCTCTCTCTGCCTGCCTCTCTGCCTACTTGTGATCTCTCTTTGTCAAATAAATAAAATTTAAAAAAAAATTTAACTTCACATTGTAAAAAGTAAGGATTATCAGATGGCCCTTTCTCATCTTTTCTGCCCCAGGAGCGGCTCCTGTAGGCAAGGCGTGAGCAAAGCGTCTTCACTCATATCCCAGCAGGAATTGTGACTGCCTGAGCTGGTGCTTCTCTTCCAGATTGTTTTTCTATCCAGTTCTTTCTCAGTATGAACATAGGTTTTTTGTTTTCATTTTTGAGGGTGAAGTATTTTACTTGAGGGAGGTGTCGATCAAACTTCATAGAACTCTTCTGACCCCTCCGTGCGCGTTCTGGTCCATGTGTTATGTTGAACTTGCCTTCCTATTCCACAGGTGCCGACGTGGGTGTCTGGCTCCAGTGAATTAGATGCTGTGCTTTTTCAGGGGAAACAAAGACCAGTGGGACACCCTCAGTCTGCAGTATAAATGCAGAAAGTGAGGCCCTGGCCAGGAGGGAAGTGGTTCTGATTTCCATGTTTCATCTCCCACTCTTAAAGGGGAAACCACCTTCAAGGGAGTCTGGTGGGGGAGAGAAGTACAGACAAGGCAGAAGTTCTCGAAAGCCTTGCTGACTGTAGAGGTGGCTGTCAGCACACTTTACGTGGCCACTGGCCTGGGAACCCTTGCCAGGGACATAGCAGGCATTAGGGCAGCATCTGAATTCAAGATAGTGACCACCACAGGCCTAGAGACACCCGAAGTGGAGAGTCTGTGGAGATTAAAGTCTGTCCACCACAGACTAAAGTCCTAGGTCAGGGTCGTGTAGCGCTCAAGCAGTGCTTTGTCCAGTGGGAGTGACGCTCACTGTGAGACAAGACGGACAGTGCAGGTCTGGACTGTCCCAGGGGAAGTGACGCTAGGTGGATTTAGGTCAGGTGCTCGCCCCTGATGCTGGGGAACTCAGTATGCCAGTTGACCACATGCGCCCCCAAGTTGAGTGGTCTGAGAGAGGGTGGATGCACAGTTCCACTAATGGAGTATAATTAGGGGGTGAGTGCCAGGCTGCCAAAGGAAAACGGCATCAAAGTGAGCTAACCTAGTCCAGGCACCCTGAAGGGCTGACGTGTACACTGTGTGCCTGGCTCACCGGCACTGCCCCATTTGGGAGCCCCCCTTCTGTCTCCTTGGTGGACATTAGCTCCTTGACAGTAAATCCTTAGGGATCCAGAGGAAATTGCTTAAAATGTTAAATACTGCTTTACTGTGTTTTATGGGGGGGGTGTCATTGTGTCCCACAGTGACATTCACATTTGTGACAGTTGTTCTCTGGGGACATACCCAGTGAACATAACATATCTGGGGTGTCATAGAACATAAATGTCCTTCAGGGCAGGAACAGTAGCTCAGTTTTCTTTGTATCTCCAGAGTATCCCATAGTGCCTGGTACAAAATAGGTGTATAATCAATGTTTTCGAATGAATGAATGAATGTACAAAGCTACCATTTCATTGTTGAAAGTGCAAGAGAAGCCTCAGCCTGTCCTAGGAGGACAGCCCATTTCCCAGAGGTCAAGTTGGGGTTCAGTGTCACTTAGGAGAGGGAAGTGAGACCGGAAGCTCGTGGCACGGCTCTGGCCCCAGTTGGTTCTCAGCGTGCAAGCAAACCCAGCAGCTTGGGCCCCTGATACGTCCTTGCCGTGCCCTGGCATTCATGTCCTCGGCGCACTGGGCCTGTCAGCCAGCGGGCTGGAACCTAGCCAACATTTGTGCTGCTCTGGGAAGAAGGGCCACACTTTCTTAGGGCTTGGTCCTCTTGGATCTTTTTCTCTCTAATTGTGATCAACCTTTTCCTGCATGCACGGGGATGTAGTGTGGTATCACAGGAACTAAAAGAGAAGCCCAGGAATGCCTGGGTGGCTCAGTCGGTTAAGCGACTGCCTTCGGCTCAGGTCATGATCCCAGGTCCTGGGATTGAGTCCCCGCATTAGGCTCCTTGCTCAGTGGGGAGCTTGCTTCTCTCTGCCTCTGCCTGCCACTCTGCCAGCTTGTGCTTTCTCCCTCTCTCTCTGACAAATAAGTAAATAAAATCTCTAAAAGAAAAATAAAAGAGAAGCCCGTAGGGTGGGTTGCACGGGAAGGGTAGCCTCCTCCTTGGGTCTTGGGGACATCACAGGACTTCATGGAGAGTTACATGTCAAGGGTGGGGGTGATAGCTTGAGCTGGGGGTTTCAAAATAGGCATGTGAGGAGGATGGGGGTAACACACCCAGAAGAGGCTCAGGAGAGGCAGGGTCAGCTCACTGAGGGGCTCCAGGTCCGTCAGGCCCTTTTCAAGTTGGGAACTTCATCCCACACAGGAGCCTTTTCAGACTTTCTAAAAACTTTTTAGTCTGTTTTGTTTTAAATGACAAAAGCAATTCCAGAGTCTTTTTTAGGAGTTTGAGGAGACCCTTCCTTAAATGGTAATCGTTTTTATAACCATACCTGTGCTCTAACCAGGTCTGTGGGCCGAGATGGGCTCCCTCATTCCCATTCAGTGGCCTGGGCACCGCCAGCCCCTGAACCCGGATGCAGGGCTTCCAGAGCCCACCATGCTGGTTGGGAAGGCATGTCTGAAATGATGGAAATGAAACAGGCTCAGGGAAGGATATTCTAGTCTATCCGTGAGGACAAGAAAGTGTTGGAGTGTGCAGAACCCCAGAAATACAGGTTTCTGGAAACAAATATTATCTCAGGGTCCTCTCCCTGCAGTGAAACCGCTTCAGTTGGCCCTACCATAGTTGTCTATGGAGGCATAGACACGTGCTCTTCCTATGACCTTGTGGGGTCTCCACACACAGGGTGCAGTGTAGACATAAAACAGAGTCAAACCTGTTGGCCAGCAGCTGGGGGAGCATGGTTGTTAGTGAGAGGTGATGGGGAAGGGCTTGGCTTGTGGTTGTGCTACAACATGCTGCTCCTTTAAGAGTTTGTGACTCCGGGACTGTGAGCATAAACGTCACTACACCGTGTGATGTGGTGATGTAGTCAGGGAGAGAAACATGGCAGAAGAGCAAGGCCGGAGAAGAGGGAAGTGGAGGGCAGAGTGCGAGGGACACCGCAGGGGCGAGGTGATGGATACTCTTGCCAGCAGCAGGTGCAGCTTTATCAGTTAGGGTTAGGGTGGGGTGACACCTGCTAGGGTGACACCAACCCAGAGAAGCACCCCTTTGAAACCTTTACCTTCTTATTAGTGGCTATACACTAATGTTACTTGGTGGGAGTCCTCAAAACCTGACTGTACTCAGTTTGGTTGGACATGTTTGATAACATTTTATGTTTTACAATAGGCCTACCTGTTTATGGTTCAAAAATTATAAGCTGTAGCAGGGTGTATGGTAAGGTCTACGTCCTACCCCAGCCACCCAGATTCCCTCTTTAGAGACACCAGCACCATGTGCTTTTTGTGTGTTCTTCCTGAGATATTGTGTATATGCCAGCAGATGTTACGTAGGTGCACATTAGAAATTTTCCCCATGCCCACCGTATCACGTTCCCCATCCGCTGCCCCCTCACGCTTTCCCCTTACTATGTCTTGGTACTCGTCTCAAAGAGTTTCTCTGTGTTTGCCAGGCTGTGCTGTAGATTCTTTAACCAGTGCTGTCTTGAGCATGGTAGTCTCCTCCCAGCCTGGGCTGNCCCCCCCCCCCCCCCCGCCCAAGGTATGGATTGAGTGGTCCTAGCTGGAAGGTGAGCATGGGGTTAGGTGACATTTGGAAGTTCCTCCCCATTGACTGCCACTCTTATCTGGACTGTAACTTTTTCTTTGAGGAGTGGAGGGCAGCTAATGGTTAGATGTTATTATTTGTAAGATACGTTTCTTTAAAATACTACCTTTAGTTACAGACCTTTTAAACCAACCCATCGCACCCTCAGTGAGGTTTGTCAAGGCCACCTTTGGCCCAAGCTTTAAGAACAGTGGCTCCAAGGGACTTTGCAGGGGCGAGCTACTGCAGCTGCTGCAGATGGTTCTAGAGGGACATCTCTGACAGCCAGGACCAGGAACGCACAGTGCTCAAGGAGCAGAGCAGACTTGGAGATGTGACAGGGTCTGGCTGAGGCTGGTTCCGGCCGCTCCCGCCCAGCCTATTGGCTGCTTCCACCACCAAGCAGTGTGTGTGAGAGGGAAGGGAACATCCTGGACATGGACATTGTAAATACGTCTCGGAGTCCTTTTGGATGGTCCTTGTTATCAGCTTCTAAATCAGGGAGGCAGTTGGTAGTTTACCATGGTGGAGCAGGCGTGGGGTTCCGTCACATGGCCACATGGTTCAGGCTGAGGAGGCCCTGCCCTTGGGCCTGGGAGGGGTTGCGAGGGGCTCCTCCAGCAAGCCTGCCTGTCAGCATTTGCTTCTGTAGGAGGTTTCAGGCACAAGCTAGGTGACTGGCCACACCGGCCCTGGGGTTGCTCTGGAGAACAGGACTTGATGGATTGAACCACCGCCAGAGGATCCAGAGGTGTGTCTGTGAGGCTGCTTACCAGCCCCTGTGCGGGATTCTGCAGGACACGTCCAAATGGTGAGGCCTCTGTCAGGGGAGCCAAGGGCTGGCAGATGTTAGACCTTAGCTGCTGGGGTCTGCTGCGTGCAGTGCCCGTGGCCGAGGAGCTCTGGGGTGACTCTTTCTTCTGGCCATGGCTCAGTCCATACACAACTCCGTCTTCTCTCTGCCCTGTTAGTGGCCGTCAGCTAGCTCAGGGCACCGGTCCCTGCTGGGTACACCGAGCTATTGCAGAAGGTCAGAGAAGACAGGGAGCCAAGAAGACAGCTCCAGGACCAGCAGGTGACTGCTTTCAGGAAGTGAACAGGCTTCTTCTTTTTGTTCATATTTTCTCTAAAATACTCTTGAGGTTTTGCAGCTCCACCCCGAGCCTTTTGTGGCTGAGGGCTCCTTGGCATGGTGGAAGGAATGGTCTTCGAGTCTTGTGCAGGCCCAAGTCAGGGTAGCAGGGTCCTGGGGCCCCACAGCCCTGACTCTGAAACTGAAAGGGGGCAAAGGGAAGGCAGAAGAGCTGTCCGGATCGTGGGGCCGCCTCCACACAGAGCCTGGAGGAGGCCGCTGACAGCGCAAGGAAGTGGAATTATTGCACACTGTGCGTTTCGACATTGGGACTCAACCCTCAAGGAGGAAAACCAAGTGTGGGGGTGCGTGGTGCCAGGGCTGAAGAGATGAAGAGAAGGGGTCAGAGGGCCAAACGGTAGCCCCCCTGTCTCGCTTGCGTGCCCGGCCCTTCTCCTGGGCTGGCCCGGGCAGGACAGAGGTTGCCGGCCCCACACCAACTGCAGGGCCTGTGACTGGGACAGGGTTTCTTGCTGTGTTTATTCAAGGTAAGGGGGCCCTGATGACAGCTCCTGGCCCCTAAGGCCAGGAGCGTCTAGTCTGTGAGACGTCAGCAAAGCCGGCCCTGTGAATATCTGAGTTAATCATACCAGGCATTGAAGACAAATGCCTGTGGCAATATTGTACTTACGTGGGAGGAGCTAAGAGTCCTTGCATAGCCTGGGAAACTCCCTTTGGGGATGCAATGGAGAGAAGCAATAAATACGAAGGCATTTTTTAAAACGTAAGTAGGATAATCACAGCATGAGGCTGTAGCTCTTCCCACCACTTGGGATGACCGGCTGGTGGTCCAGGGTAGCGGGCACTGCCCTTCACTGTTGGAGGTTGCTTCCGTTCCTACTGTGCCGGGCACCCAGCTGATTGCTTCACCATCACTTCTCATTTAGTCCCCTGTATTTGTTTCCTAGGGCTGCTCTAGCAAATTCTTACAGACTCGGTGGCTAAAGCAACAGAAACGTATGCTCTTGTGGTTCTGGACTTCTGGAGGCTAGCAGTCTAAAATCGGTGGCCCAGGGTCCAAGTCCAGAGCTCAGCAGTGCTGTGCTCTCCCCAGTAGTGTTAGCGGGGGAGTCCATTCCTTGCCTTGTCCAGCTTCCGGTGGCTGCTGGCATTTCTTGACTCGTGTCCCCCCACCCCCATCTTCAGTGCCAGCTGTGTAGTATCTTCTTTTGTGACTTCTAGCTGTGAATCTTCTAGCTGTGTATCTTCTAGCTATGACTTCTTCTTTCTGCTTCTGTCACATGGCCTTCTGTCTGAAATCCCCTTTAACATCCTTCTTCTGAGGGCACTTATGATTGGAATGAGGGCCCACCCGTGTAATCCAGGATGACGTCCCTACTGCTGGATCTTCAGTTAATCACACCTGTAAAGCCTATGCCACCTGCATAACATGCGCAGGCTCCAGGGAGCAGAATGTGGATGTCCCGTTACTGGCCCTGCTCCAGGCTATGGTGCGGTATCCCACAGCGGCCTTCAGAGGACGTTCAGGGGACGTAGGAGGAAGCCAAGGCTTGGAGAGGCTGAGCAGCTCCTGAGTGGCCATGGTTCTTTCTCCGACTCTGCAGTCGGGCCTGTTTTGTGATGTTGCTAGAGATGCACTCGATGAACAGATAAGCCGCTGTCAATTTCCTATGTTGTTATGTTGGTTGTTTGCAAAAAATTAAGAGCTTTGGGGTCAGGTGCCATGGCTGTAACTTGTTAGGGACATGTTTGTTGAATGAATGACTTTGTTTCAGTGTGGCCAGTTGGCTTTGGGCAGCCTCATTCTCCTCCTCTGTACAATGATGGTAGAACAACTGGTGAAAATTAGGTGGTGTCAGTGGGTGAAATGGCCCAGTATGGATGGCCCAGCAGGGGCATGTGTTCTGGGTCCTTATTCCCTCTGAGTTCCCAGTCCCACCAGGGAGAGGTCACACGAAGAAGGCCAGATGACGCGTAGGATGGACTGTGTTCATCCCTGAAAGAAATAGTGCATCGGGAGATGTGCAGATAGTTGACTCGCTGATAGGACAGACATCAGTCAAATACCTGCTTGTGCTGGGCAGTCTGGAAGGCAGAGGGAAGAGAACAGCCAACAGAACCTACCATTCCTGCCCTGGGGTTGGGGGCCAGGAAGCCAGAGGACAGACATTTGAAAAGTCAGTCCACTATTGTGGACGGAGGAAAGTTGTCTTTGATGTGAATGTGAACAGGTATGTGTATGACCTATTTATTTATATTTATATATTATAAATAACATGAAAATCGACAGGAGTCCATGTTCCTGAGTCTGTTCCATATCTTCAGCTCATTCTCCTTCTTGCACCCCTCTCAGTGGCTGTTCACAGTCCCCGATAACTGACTGAACCCAGTTACTCCTTCCCCAGAGAGTGGAGACTGCTTCCTACCTGCTCTCCATGCTGAGCCCCCTGCTCTGTGTGTGTGGGGGGGGCTGCGGTTTCTTCCAGGCCAGCCCTGCCCACCTTGCTCAGTCTGTACTCTGTCCCCCGCAAGTCATGCTCCCCGGATGTTCAGGAAGGCACCCCTCTCGTTGTGTTTCTTAAGCCAACCTTATTGAGCACTCACGGTGCCCCAGAACGAGATGCCTCAGGCGGGGGGACGCACATTCCCTGTCATGAGTCAGAAGCCAGCAGCACTAGTGCAGCCTTGCTGAGTGCTTTTGCTGTGCTCTCTCTCCATCCTTGTAACCCCCTCAGGGATGCGTGTCCATCCTCCCATCTCTCAGATCAGAGACTTGGGGTGCAGAGTTGTTAAGTTATGCATCTGGTCAGTGGTAGAGCAGGCATCCCGGGACTTTCTGTCCACAGAGCCCCTTACTCCCCCTTACTTACTTATGTCAGGTAGGCCTTGCCCAGTGATAGAGCAGCCACCGAACGCACAGCAGAGATGGGGGTGCCAGCAGGTGACAGTGTCTGCATGCTCTCTGATGGGGACCCACGGTTTATTTCCATCTCTCTTCTAAATGCTTGTCTCACAGTTCCGTATGTTGTGGCAGTCCCTGAGTGAGCATGCCAGGCTATGACACTCTGACCCTCTCTGAGTAGAGCAGGGGAGACAGAGGGGCTCCGTTTTCACCCAGACGTCTGGAGCCCATGCTGCACGTTCCCCACCTTCCCCTTTGTCGGTCACCACTCTGTCACTTCCACCGTCCATCTGCCTATCTCCTTCCTCTGTCTTTATTACCAGTTAAGACTGAGAGCCCTTGGGCATGTTAGTGACCGGCCCCACCCTGTGCTGGTGTCAGGTGCGGTAGAGACAGGTGTGGTAGAGACAGCGTCATCCTTCATCCGTGTCCTCCACCCTTGGAAGTGAGCAGGAAGTCTCCTCTCAGCCTCAGGGGATTAGCGTTCGATGTAAAGCTTCTTTTCCTTAAGTAACAGAAGATGCTTTTGCCTGTACGGAGCACACATCCACTTACATATGATTTTCTCGTATATAGGCACATGGAAACACACACTTGATTTTTTTGTAATTTATAATAACATTTTCCTTATTTTAAAATAGCAAAAGAACAAATAAGTTAAACAGGCATTTGCCAGGACACTTGGGTGGCTCAGTCAGTTAAGCGTCTACCTTAAGCTCAGGTCATGATCCCAGGGTCCCGGGATCCAGCCCTGCATCGGGCTCCCCGCTCAGTGGGGAGCCTGCTTCTCCCTCTGCCCTTCCCCTGCCTGTGCTCTCTCTCCCTCTCTCTCTCTCTTGTCTTGGTCTCTCACTCTCTCTCAAATAAATAAATATATAATCTTTAAAAAACAGAAAACAAACCAGGCATTTGTCTATTAGCTTAGAAATTTAAAAACCATCTTAAAGGTAATTTTATATTAAAAAATACTTTCTAGCTTCCAAATAACTTCTAAATGGGCTTTTGGAATGCAGCCTGTTGATTGAATTTCCCAGAGGTTCAATCTTACCTTTGTGGAATTCTAGAACTGAGCTTTAAAATATTTATCAGTGATAGTGCTTTGTTCACTTTCCAATGCGATGAGACCATGAACTAATGTAACATGTGATAGCCCTAAATAAGTGTTGTAGTAGTAAAATATTGAGGTTTTATAGTAAGGAGCCAAGACACCACAAATTTGACATCTCCATAAAGAGAACAGAAAAACTGAAGGTGCCATCGGGGAGGTATAATAAAGGATGGGTGGGAAATGAAACCCAAACCAGAGTTGTACCATGTGGGTTAAGGCTGGTGGGTCCCATTTTTGGGCCTGAGACCTGTGGCATTTTTGTTTTGATGGTCTTGTTCCTGAACCCAGTGAGGCTTCAGTCTGTGAAGGAGAAATACTGCTCTCTCTCTTTTTTCTTTGAAGATATATTTATTTTTATTTGAGAGAGAGGCAGAGGGAGAGGGAAGGAAGAGAATCCCAAGGAGAGTCCCCACTCAGCATGGAGCCTGACACGGGGCTCAATCCCATGACCCTGAGATTGTGACCCAAGGCAAAACCAAGACTTGGATGCCTAACCAACTGAGCCACCCAGGTGCCCCAAAACAACACACTCTTGAATGCTGAAGGATCGAAGTCTGTAACCCTTCGTGGGTTCACCGGGGGACCATAAATCCAGCTGAGACCAGATGCAGGGGTCCAGGCTGGACATTGAGGGCAGGAGGAGCCTCAAGTCAGCACGGACCCCTGTCACTGGGAACTCGCAGCCTTGGAGGATGCCTCGGGGGCTCGTGGCTGAGATGGCAGAGGGGGAGCCAGCCCTGCAGAACACCTGTGCACGGCTTGGGGCAAGGAGGTGCTGGGGCTTCGGCAGGGACCGAGACCGTGCTGCCACTTTCTCCACCATGGCTGCACACTACACGGCTGGGGGCCGTCGAGAGACATGGAAGCCTGCCTTCCACTCCCTGCCCCCCAGGAGAGTCCCGTGGGAGTGGGGCTAGCATTGGCACTTGTCTCCTTTGCACCAGGTAATCCTTAGTGGCAGTTGGGGTGGGGCAGCTGGTTCCTGGGGCTCTGGAACTTGGGCTTCTGCACGGGGCCAGCCTGTTTTGGATCCCTGTGGCTGGGCGGGGCCAGTCTCTTACTGCCGAGCCCCAGTCCTCCAGTGTCTCGGGCGGGAAGGGGAGATGAGGCCGCGTGCACGCGTGCAGTGTACTCTGCCTGGCACCGGGCCGGCTTCGTGGCGGTCATAGCTGGTGATGACTGGCAGAGCAGGCCCCCGGCCCCTCTCCGCTGACAGGGGAGCGAAACCACACCTGGGTTGCAGGCACATCTCAGTGCAGTGACCTGTGGCCGGAGAGAACCCAGCCACGTCGAGGGGCCTCTCACTTCACAACCACCACAGAGCGTGGGTGGGACCCCTCGTCACCCAGGGCATGTCTCCCATTGTCCTAGCCCGGGGGTTGGGCAGCTTTTTCTGGAAAGGGTTCAGTGGGTCATCTGGGCTCTGTGGCAGCACCACCCAGCTCTGCTGTGGTGGCGTGAAGACCGCCCCAGACGGTAGGGAAACACCTGGGTGTGTTCCGTTCGGACTCTCCACAAACGAGTGGTGGGCAGGGTGGGGCGGAGCGCCGTCCGCGATGGGCGTTTCATACCCCCTCCAGCCTCTACTACCTGTCGGCTCCGCCTCGCCTCTCCCCTCCCCTCCCCGCGGCCAGCCTCGCTTGCGGCAGCCTGGACTGCGCTCGTGCCCGCCGCCCGCCGGCACGGGGGCCGTGCGCGGGTTCGGACGCCAGGCTCTCTTACCCTGCGCCCTGTCCCCCAACAGTGGCCGGCCCCCAGGCTTCATCCTTTGGTGGCCTCTCGCTCCCTCCAGCGTCCTTGGAATGTTCTCCCCACGGCTCCCGGAGCCCCTCACTTCGCACTGCCCTCCTGTTTCACTCAGGCTGCTGGCTCCCCGAAACCTCCGGGGCCCAGTCCTGGGACCTCTGCTCTGCTCGCTTCTCCGGGGGTGTCGTCCGCTCTGGCGGCTCACTTGCCCCCCACGGGCGGACAGTTCCTCAGCCCGCTGCCCCAGTCTGGACATCTCCACTGCTTTCCTGGCAGTAAGCGCCACACACGTGGCGTGTCCCAGACCTTCTCGTACTCCCCCGCTCTTCCTCACCTCAGCGAGTGACCGCACCCTCCTTCTGTCTCTGAGGTGTTCCGTGAGGCCCGGAGTGTCCTGGGCAGCTCTTCCCTTTCTGTATCATCCGTCAGGAAGTCCTGCTGCCTCCATCTTCCAGATACACACACGTCTCCGTTCCCTGTGCCCTCATTCGCCTTCAGTGCTGCACCATCTGCAGGGCGTCTACCCTCCCTGCTGCTGCCCTCGCCCCTGCTCGGGCACTTTCTAGCAGAGCAGCTGGAGGACTTTGCAGAGCAAAATCATGTGAGCTCGAGCCTCTGCTCAGAACCCTCCAGAGGCTGCTCGTGGATTTGAAGCAGTGGTCATGAGGCTCCACAGGGCATCCCCCGGCCTGCGCCAGCCTCATCTCCTCCTACTGTCCCTACTCCTTCTGCCTGGCATCTCTTCCCCCAGATGCCCACATGGCGTTCTTGCTCTCCTAGCTTCTTTGGGTCTCTGCTCACATGTCACCTTCTTAGTAAGGCCCATCCTGACAGCTCTGTTTAGAACTGCGATTTCCCCAGCCCCTGGTTTTCTAGCTGTCTCTGCTACCACGGCTTGGGCACTCTCCCTGGGGGGATTAGAACCATAGTGTTGGCACAGGATGGGACCCGCACGAGGCTGAGGCCCAGGCAGCTGTTTCCAGAGCCCCTGCAACAGGGTGTGGCTGTGTTTGCAGCAGGCATCCTGTGAGTGGCCAGGGGCATAGTGTGGCCAAGTGCCTGGTGTGGCGATGGGGGGCGAGGGGGACAGCTACAGGGAAGCCCCGAGTGCTTCCTGATAACAAAGGCTACTTTATTTTTCATTAAGAGCTTAGGAATTACCGCCACAAAGCCTTCTTAATGACATTGATTTTTCAGATCATGTTCCTCTTAAACGTATAAAGGAGTCACAGGTGGGCAAAGTCTGTGAGGAATTAACTCATCTGGCAGGGTCTGTTTCAGACCCACTGCCACACGTAGGATTTGTGGCTGCCACGAAGACTTTCCTCAATCTTCCCTTTTCCCCTTTTTCGTCTTCTTTTCACTTTCCGAGATTTTTAGAATCTACTTTTTGCCTTGTCACATCCCTGGATTTTCAGGAGCCCAGCTCTGGACTTGGGGGCACGGGGGTGGGGAGAGCTGGCCCATAGGGGCTGACCAAGCACAAGTGCGTCCCACTCTGGATGTCTCCCGAACTCATGACCCCCATCTGGATGCCTCCTGCCTGTAAACGCCCACTGCACCAAGGGGAGGGGATGCCCAGCTGCCACTCGTTCTGAGTTCTGAGGGAGCCGAGGGCCTGCCTGGTGGGTCTGTGCTCCTGAGTGCTCAGCCCTTCCCTTCCCCTCCATTGGGAGGCACGGCCAGAACTAGAGCCCAGGTCCTTGGCCCACAGCACCTCGGGCCCATGCAGAAAGGGTTGGTGGGGTATTTCTCCCTTCTTGGCTGGAAACTGAAGGAGCAGCAGGGAAAGAGGTGTGCCTCCCCGACTGTGGGAGAAGTGGTGGTGATTTGGGTGGTCCTTTCTTTGGATGTTGCCTCCAGTCAGGTGCGGTGCAGGGCCAGGCTGGAGGAGGAGCTGAACGACATTTCCAGGGCAACCTTCACTGGCCTCTTCGAAGAGGTTTCAACATGTGTTTCATTGTTGCTGTAACCCACTCAGTCTGCAGCCTCAGAAATCAGAATGATTTGGGCAGACTTTTGACTTGCAGTCCCATTAAAACAGTTTTCGCTGTGGGTGTTAGACGTGTGCCTACGTGTGTCTCTGGCTCTGCTGCAGGTGGCCCTGTGAGTGACGTCCTGACCTAAGCGCCATGAGAGACCGTGTCATTATTTTACAGCCATTCTGTGTGGAAGGAAAGAATGAATGGGGTTAGAACAATATTTGGGGTTAAAACAATATTTGAGTTTTGAATAATTTTTCTTTCCTTTAAACTTGGCAATCTCACTAAGCTATGAGGGGAAAAGGTAGAATTAAAATATGTAGCAGGTGGGAGTATTTTTTTTTCACTTAAGATTTTTGATATCTTGTCACCTTTGGAATATTCCTGTTAGGCGGTCAGAGGTATAAACTCTTTTGGACGAAGGTGTGGCTGATGGTGAGGTGCTTTGGGACATCAGGCCTCTGAATCTGCTGTTTCTCACAGGGAAAACTCCACAGTGAGCTTTGGGGAACCAGGGATGAGCTCGGTGTTTGCTAAGTGGACTGCAGGTTTGAAATGCGTAGCCTGTTTCTGTCCACAGCCCCCTCCCTCGGAACATCAGCAGAGCTGCGGCTTGTTGGCGGGTGAGTAGGAGCCACAGGTGGGGTCCTTGGTGAGGGGAGGAGGGTACAACGTACACAGCTGTACTTGAACCGAGCACCCCCTGACAGTTCCTTCAAAACCTGTCCAGAGCAGGAAGGTCAGTGGTGTGAACATACACAGATGGGGGCACCCAAAGCCTTGATGCCTCCAGGAGGTGCTCACTACCATCCCCCCATGCAGGCCCTCGCCCCCCAGCACCTCTGGGTATGGTGGGGAGGGTGGGGTTAGAATCAAACTCCCTGGAGGAGCTCAAAGCCCAGTGGAGAAGGTGACCCAAAATGGGAGAGACAAGCACTGTGGCAAGTGCCCAAGGGAGCGGGTGGTTCTTGCAAAGGGACTTGGTGCACACGCCTGTCCCCTTCTCCAGCTGCTTCTGCCGAGGCATTTTCTCCCTCTTTTAGTCATTTTGCGTGTGTCGCCTTGCCCTGTGGATGGCGAGTTCATGAGGGAAAGGCTATAGTGGAGCCCTGTATCTCCCCACACCCCAGTCCTGGCCCAAGCCTCACTGAGAGTTTGTGGTGGGCCTCCATCCCTCTGCTGAAATAGGGATCGGAGGAACCTCTGTTGCAGAAGAGGGATCTGAGGGCCAGCAAGGGCAAGTGACTTGCCCAGAGACATGCAGCTTAGCCAGGCCTGGAGCTGGGTCTTGAGCCCAAACTCCGGGCCTTCCTCATGGAGAGGAGGGAGGGAGGGCATCCGAGGTGCCGTGTAGAGAGGATGGCAACCTAGTTGCCAGCTTCTGCCTCCCCTCCCCCATGTGCTCTGGGCCCTGGCCATGGTGGGCTGCTTTACGAACCCTGTGCCGTGGTCAGCAGCCTCACCCCGGCCAGGCCGTGGCCACAGGACTGGTGGCTGCCTCTTGATCTTTAGTGAATCAGTGGGTGCCTGTGACACCTTGCTGCCTGGAGCGTCCTCACTCCTGGCCCACTGACTGCCCCACCTCCCCGTGTTTGTCTGCTCAGGTCCAGGAGATACACCAGCTCCCATTTGCACGGTGCATGCGGTGCTTCATGTCTGGCCTTCTGTCTGTCTAGCCTCCCCTGGAAACAGAGGGGCATAGTTTACTGGCTTCTCAGAAGCTGGAAGTGACACTTTTGTTAAATGACCGCCCAGGTTCACATGGCATTAAAAAGCTGATCTGGGTCTTAAACCGACTTTCCACTTCACCAGGGAGCTGAGTGAAACGTTTGAGAGTTAAGACATAGGTTATTGGGAAAGATACAGTTTATTTACTGGGGGACAGTTTCAAAACTTGTTTGAGGCTATTACAGGTCTTACGTAGTTACACACTGTAAGGGTGTTACTTACCTTGGCATCACTCAAAAATGACTAATGGGTATAGAGAGAAAAATCCTGGCTTCTGTCTTGTCTTTCAGTTCCGCTCTCCAGAGGCAACTAGCGGACCCAGCACATTTGTGTACCGTCCTTGATGTGGCGTGTCTGTCAGTATAGACTTGTATGTTTCTGAGACCTCTTTCTTCTAAAGCATGCACTAGTTTCACAAGGCTGGTGTGGGAAGCCGTACACACAGGTCATGAAATCACTTGTGGTTTTATTTTAGTCTCCCATTATTTCTCTTTTTGTATTAATCATGTCTAATATTACCTCGTTAGCCTCAAGATCAGCCTGTTACCGAGTGGATTTTAGTGTCCATGGCACAGCAGGTGAGGGTAGTTTCCCATGCTCCTGGATGCTTGGTGGGTCGTGGCAGGTTTTGTTGTTGTGTTTTGTTTAAGCAGGACTCCTACACGCAAGGAGGTCCTCCAAGCTAGGTGGAGTTGGAGGTGCATAGCGTTCTTAGCAACATGGAAATGCCTTACAGATCTCCGTGCTCTGTGCTCTGAGGAGCCTGGGGAGAGATGAGCCCTGACTGGTGCCGAGTTACCCTTCATTCCACAGACACATTGAAGGCGGGAGCAGGTAACCCGCCTGCCCATTGTGTCCTGGCTGGTAAGTGACTGATGAGATTATGAGATTCAAATGAGGCTCTTGGTCTCCTTGTACACCGTGAGGTGCGGGGAGACTGTGGACCCATTTCAAATAGGCAGATCACTACGTCCCTGGCAGTTCCTAGCATATTGCCATTGGTGTCAGCCTTAGTTAGGAGTGGGAAAATTGGTTTCATTATTTTAGAGTCATGGCTTTTAAGAAAACACCTATTGTATTGATAAAAAGCATTTCCAAATAATTTTTCTCATGTACCAAGCCCACCTAGGGCACTGGAGACACACAATTTATGTTTCTCAGTCATGTAATCATTTAATAAAAGCTTGTTTGGGGGCTGGTTCTGTGGGTCAGCTCTGTGCTGAGCACTGAAGGGTTAAAGATGGCGATGACTCAGTTCCTTCCCTTGAGGAGCTCCTGGGAGATGGGGATTTAGAATGTTTAGGTGTTTTTCTTTATGGCGCGACACAGGGCTGTGTCATGAAGAGCAGGGGGTATTTATTTCTGCCTGGGTGTGGGAGAGGCTTCACGGAGGAGCTGCTATTTAAACTGGGCATGAAGCCTGAGTAGGAACTGCCAAGCCCAAGCCCACAAGAACAAGAACAGGAAGGGTGTTCTAGACCGAGGGGACCCCAGACGAAGGCGCGGAGATGCATGTTGGAAAGCCAGGGAGAAATGCCTGTGGTATGGCATTTAGTAAGCTTGGAAGAGGTGGATGAGGCACGGGTCCGTGCTGGGTGAAGGGCTTTGGGCCACATCCCCTGTGTGCTGAGAGAGCCGTGGAAGGGATTTCATTTAAGTCAGAGACTTAGCCCGTCAGATTTCCAGGTTACTGAGAACCTTCTAAAACCCTGTGGGGTGTACTTCAAGTACCACAATTGTCTGTCTCCCCCAGCTGTTGAAACTCAATTCTTGATCATCCAGAAAGACAGTTGAGGTCAGACAGGGAGGCCAGGCCTCCCTGGCAAAAGCAAAATCCCAGGTACCACAAAAGGAGTCAAAATGTGGTGGTACAAAATGAGTTTAATCTGGTGAAAGTTACATGTAAAATTTAGAAGCACATTGAACTTTTACAGATACATTGTTTTTATACTTTAAAGCGTCAGTGTTTCATTGCATGACCAAAAATGGTTATGGCTGTGGTAGACAGGGCTGTGTGGGGCAGGGGTGAGCTCAGCAGCCCACTCCCAGCTCCCTGTTTTCTTTACTGGGGTGGGGTGCTTGGGGAGGAAGGGAGCGGCACTCTTCGTGGTGGGGAAGGACGTGCTTTGTAGGGGGCCCTGTGTGTCCCCCTTTATTGCCAGGAATTCCAAATAACTGTGGAGTGTAGTTATAATGGTTTCAGTTTTTCCCACAAATATACTACCTTCTCATGGTTTACCAAGGCGAATCCACAAATGTTTCATCCACCCACAGGTAGTCAAGATTTGATAGGAGAATCGTACTAAAATCAACTCCAAATAGCTTTGTGGTAACGAGCCTTCCTTGCCATGAGATCTTGCCTACGTTTTCTCCTTAATAAAATGAGTCAGACTTGCCCCCTGAAATTTTATTTTATTTAAATCTCAAAACTTTTTAAAGAATTTAATTAGGATGGGCATATAGGATAATGAAGATTCATACTGTAAGAAACTCGGTTTATTTTTTTAAGTCAAGACTACAGAAAGCTTGTAAAAATTTGAGTCTTGAGAGTTCCTAGAATTTGAATTTTGCTTGTTCAGGGCTAGGTAACCCCCAAGTCTCTGGTCAGGCGTGACTAGGCCACACGCACCAGCACTAACTGCACGGGGCTCTAAGTACACTCACATTTGACTGGCTTCTCAGTCCAAACACAGCTCCACGGTGAGTGGAGGTTACCTTGCTTGTCTGCCCTCAGGAAGGTTGAAGGCCAGGAGCTCCTCAGAGCAGGAAGTCTCTCAAGCTGGGTCACACCCTTTGTCGTGGGGCTGAGTGGCACCCCCCCTCCCCCCGCCCTGGGTTTCCAGTCCCCGCCCCTGGAGTCAGTGGGGCCTTCACCACAGTGCTGTGGCCAGGCCCTGGGTGTGTGCAGGGAGGAAAATTCTGGAGGCTGAATTCTGCTGAGGGCGAAGTCCCAGGGTGGGGTTCCAGGACACCTGCCCAGCTCCAGACAGGAGAGGGGCCCTCCTTCCTCTGAGCTCCTGGTTGCCGGGGTAGAAATTCTCATAGGGCCTTCTGGACTATTCTTCTCTAGCCAGGTTTTTAATGGGTGCTTTTAATAGATTTATCGACCTTCGTCAAGGCCTTATTTCCTGTTGTAAGTTTTCTGTGTTCTCTGGGCACTTCCAGCCCCTTCCCTGCTGTCCTTGAGCCAGTGGCTTGGCACAAGTGCTTCCAGAACCCTTATTTCTGAATGGATGGAAGAGTCCCGGGGGCTTGGGAGTGTCGCATGGCCTTGGTAGTAGTGATAGTAATAATTAGCAGCACACACTTGAGTCGCTTTTCTGTGTGCCGCGTACGGTTCGCGGGGATGAAATTATCTCATCCGTGCAACGACCGGGCAAGGGAGATGTCTGTCAGGCTGGTTTCAGAGTGGGGAACTGAGCAGGAGGTCGAGCCAGGCAGCGCAGGTTATGTGTAGCCTGGGGAGTGGCAGAGCTGGGATGGGAGCTCAGAGGGTCTGGCTCCAGACTGTGCTCCTGACTGTGGGGTCGGCCCCCTTCCAGGGAGAGGGGGCACGTGCCCCTCCACCGGCCCTCCCGACTCCCTGAGGTGCCCACATCACACTCTTGGCCTTGTGTCATGAGCAGGTGTGGTGGCACATTCTGGTCATCCCGCCTGGTCTCAGCAACTGACCGCTGCAGGCCCTGGTCTCCAGTTCTAGCGGCATCTTTGCTTGCGGCCTTTCTCTGTCTGCGGTACCACAGCCTAACAAGAAAGGATTAACCAAAGCCCCAGTTCCTGCAGATCTTGAGCTCTTCTGGCTGGCCATCCCTCAGGACACAATACTGGTCTCCCTCTGTGAGAGAGTAAGACAGACCGTGGTAGTCACAGTCCCTCCAGGAGTGACTGACCCTCTTCAATCGGCTGATGAGTTCGGCTGATGAGGAGGGGCTTTCTGCCTCCACCACACCCTGCTCCCACCTCTCCCTGCCTGTGTCCCTTCATGGAGGAGGGCTCTCCTGCCCCGGAGACCACCGTGGGGGAGGGAGGGCAGGCCGCAGACTCCCGTGACTCCCACCACCTCAGTCCCCGTGTGGTGGAGGATGGAATTCGAGTCAGGAGGACTGGAGCAGCCAGTTTAGCTCTTGGGGTCCCAATGTCTTGGACCTTAAATAGACTGGAGTGGGAGGTGGTTACACACCATCTGCAGCCTCTGACCTTAGGTTGTTATGCAGTGCTGATCTTCCAGACTCTGGGTCTGCTTTGTAGCCCATTTAGAAACTGCCTTTGATCTCCTTAAAATAGGATGGGCTATTTTGGACATTGCTCCCCATGAGAGGGATGTGTGTTTAGAGCTAAAATAGGGTGTACTTTATAATTTGTGGGTATTTCCTTTTCCGGTTTCATGCACACTGTGTTTGAGTCCTAGCGTCCTCCCACCACCCAGGACAGCCTCCGGCCAGATAGACAGACAGACTAGGCCTGGGGAAGGCCTCCCTCCTCATGGCGTGACCTGCTCGCTCAGGACCCAGGACACCTCCATGTTTGGTTTTACAACCTCTGTCTCTTATCTGCCGGTCCGAGGCCCAGGTCAGTGGCCCAAGAGCCTGAGAGTTCCAGAGCAGAGGTGGCTGAGACCTATGCTGCGGTTATGGTCCGAGTGGGGACGGGGCAGCCCGCAACCCAGCTTCTGAGTTAACTATAGGCAGGAGTTGAAGTACAGACACACACATGCACATGCCTTGCACCAAACGGTGGTGATCTCTCTTTCAGACTTTTGCTAGTCACCGATGTTGCTCCAAAGAGGGTGCCCCGGTAGACGGGAGGGAGGGAGGTGGGTGAGACAGCTGAGGAAGGTGCAGCTCTCTGTCCTGTTCTGTCCTGGCTTACTCTGCATTCCATTCCTGACTGCAGACATAGCCCGCACCCTTGTCTTTCTCTCGTGGGGCTTTAGTGAAAAGAGGGAAGTCTGATTTTTCACAGAGCATGAGGCCTTAGTTGGGAACCGTTGAGTCAAGCTTCAGGCCTCTTTCTAGGATGGGAAACTGGACCCAGCTTCTCCAGCTCCAGTGCTGGAGAATCAGTCACCTGGAGGACTTGTTCCAGGCCCAGCGCTGGGCGCCACCCACAGGGAGTCAGGCATGTCCTACAAGCTCCCAGGTGATGCTCATGCGGCAGGTCCACAGACCGCACTTTGGGTTGTCCTGGACACTTGTCCCTCCTCCACCTCCAACTAGAGATAGCGCCTTATTTTTATTTCCTTTCAGAACCTGTGCTACTTCTTTCAGTGCTGATTGATAGCTCTGCTAATTCTAGGAGCGTGCGGTGGGGCTCCTGGCCCTGCTCTACTTGGCAGCGGTTCTGATGGGGGACACAGAATCTGGCAGGAGCTCCTCCTGCTTGTGCCCGTGACATGTCCCAAGGCTACCCTCTCACGATGAATTTAGCAAGGTGACTTAAAAGCCAGGAGCCCAGCTGCTTCATGGTAATAATGACATGCCAGTTCTAGTTTACAGAGGCCTCAGAGACGGGTGAATAGTTAGGCTGCTGGCGTCTCTTCGTGAGAATAACTGGTGTGAGGCAGCTTGTCCCAGCCATGGGGACAGAGCTATGACCCTGCTATTTATAAATTGGAAAGGTGTGCTGAGTTAGGGTCTTTCCAAGTGTGCCAGGGGGCACAGGCCCCACCTGTAGCCTGTAATCCCTATCGTCTGTGACACAGGCAAGTGGTGGGGAAGTCTGGTATGAAACATCTGTCAAGTGCCAGCCTCTCTGAATACAGAGATTCAGTAAACTTGTTTCCCCTCCTCTTCCCCAAGGGGTGGTCACATAAAAGGAAGACTGAACCCTGCCCTGTCTCCTTGGTGTCCGGTTGGCCACATGGGGTGAGCTGTCAGCATGTGATCTTCAGTGCTCTTTAGAGCCCTTTGTGCCTGGCCCTGAGCTGGGCTCCTTCCTCGGGGTTTGCCTCAGACTGTAGCAGGTTCTACAACTGCCTCCCGGCCTGCGCTGTGTGACTCGCTGGAAGGCCTTTCCCAGAGATGCTTTTATCCTCTCATGGCCCTGGAAATTGCCTCCACATAGCTGCTGGGCAGGGAGCTGCTTCTGCGGGGTCTGGGCCTGAGGTCAGTCTCTTCCACCGGACACTCCAGGGCTTTCGCATCCAGTGGTGCTGGCGTCCTTTCCTCTGGGCACGCCCTCCCAGCCTCTGGGAAGCAGAAAGCCTTTTTTCCTGATCTGTGAGGGTACCTGATAAGGCCCTGGAGGGTCCTGCTCTCCCACTGTCTTGGACGGCTGCAGGACTCACCCCCGAGAGGTCGGCTCAGACTCGGCATTGTTCAGGCATATTTCGAGGATTTTGATTCGCCAGCTACCTGAGGAAGTAGTTATTACTCACTTGCAATTGCAGAGGTGGGAAGGGAGGCTCAGAGACAGGTTAGACAACTTGCCCAGCTTTTATCCAGTGGTCATGGTTTCTGTTGGTTCAGTGTGGTTTTTGCCGTAGAAGGATTATCATTGTCACTTAACCTCTTAGGGACATTGTCACCGACTGTGCTCCCTTGCACTACGGTTCTGGAGAGCAGGGCCCGGGTCAGGGCTCCCTCTCCTGTGGCTCTGGCCTCGCGTGTTGTCCCCGACCTTGGTAGGCTCTTGTTATGCTGCAGATCAAAGGACCAAGGTGGCCTGCCAGCCAGTGTGCATTTGCAGCCTTGGTCCCTTGCTTCTTTCCAGCAGCCTTAACAGGCAGAACACACCCCTCCTCCAGCCTCTGAGTAGCCAGTGCAGCCTCAGGCCCCCCAGCGCTGGCTGAATCTTCAGCCAGCCTGCCTTGTTGCCAGGCGTGGGCCCTGGTGCCTGTGTGTCTGTGTCTCTGGCCGAACTCCCCAGTGCCGGCCTCTGGACAGTGAGCACGTGGGGCCACCGCATGCCTTGGGTCCTTCCCGCCGTTAACAGTGAGGAGTGCTATGATGTGCCCCATCCCGACATGCTGGTCGGCCCACAGCTGTGCCTTTTCCATGCCAGCTGTGCTGCTAGTTCCCTTTCAAGTCCAGAGTCTCTGGAAGTGGGCAGCCTCACAAAACAGATTTAACTGGAGCACCTGTGAAATTTTCCCACCTCTGGTGCTTCTGTCCTGAGGTCGTGAATGTCGCTCAGTGTCACTACACATCCACGCTCACTGCACAGGGAGGCCGGGGCTTTGTGCATAGTAGGGGTTAGAGGAACTTCGGCAGACATGGTGTGACCCTCTGAGTGGGGTCAGGACATCTTCCTCAGAAAATGCCCCTGAAGGAAAGAAACTGTGTATCTTTCTCAAAAGCCTGGAGGCATTTCATGTGCCCATGCCATCTTGGTTACTTGGCATGTTTCAGATGTACAGCTGTTGGCCGCTGAATCCTCGCTGGTTTGCCGTCCCTTTTCCTGGTAGCCATTGGCTCCTGGGTGATCCTGTGGCTGGGCGAGGGTGCTAGTTTGTTGATGGAGCTGCATTTAGCTTCCGGTTGGCATGTTCCACCTCTCTGACGTGGTTTTAGGTATAAGATTCAGTGACACCATTCCCCATGTAACTTAATGCCACACTTCTCTATATGAAATGATCTTACATGGAGCCTCAGTGGCAGACTTATGAGGAGGCTTTATTATACCTCCAGGCTTGTGTTTGGAGAGCATTCTAGGCATTTGGCTGTCCCTCCTGATAAACTGTGCCTTGCAGAGTGCCAGGAAGGGGAGGAAAGCAACCGCAGCCTGTAATGGGATGCTTGCTGGACTTGAGCGTCTGGTAGTTGGTTTCGGAGTGCACCCCACCTGCACCTCCGGGCCAGGCTTTCTGTTTTGGTTTCTTTTTTGTTTTTTGTTTTGTTTTGTTTTGTTAGGTAGGCTCCATGCCCAGCGCAGAGCCCAGTGCCGGCCCGAGAAACTGCGACCCCTGAGATCATGACCTGAGTTGAGATCAAGAGTCAGATGCTTTTTCTGTGTCTCCAGGCATTCTGTTCTTCAGTGAAAAGTGGCAGCAACAGAACTTTTGCCTTTCTTTTCCCCTTTATTTTGAGTCTGCCACACTGGAGGTGGGCTGAGTGATCTCTTTTGCTGGTTTATTAGCTCAACACTGTGTGCTTTAAAAGCCAGAAAAGTTTCAATAAGCAGGAGCAGCAGTAAAGAAAGAGGCACAGCAGGCAACATGAGGACCCTGCATTCTGGTCCCTTTTCCTCCTGCTTTGTGCCTGCAGCTCCTGCAGTATCATATTCTGGGGGCTAAGACCTTGGAGGTCTGGGTAGAATCACCACCCCGCCAGGGGAATGGCAGGCTAAATTGCCGCTTAGGACCATCTTGGCCAGGCATCGGTGCAAGTCACAGATGGGCCCTGATGAATATGAAGGGTCAGTTGTGCCTGGTCCAGACTGTGAGAGCCCCACGAGGAAGGCAGGCTGGTGAGGGCTAAACATGGGAGGTGGGCACGTCTAGACAGGCGTGACTGGCTGTACTGCAAGGCGGAGAGGGGCAGGTTGTGGGAGGCTGTGAGGTGGCCCCTCTGCTCGTCCTTTCTGCCTGAATGGAGCTCTCTCCCAGCGGGCTGTCACGGGGAATGGATGCCAGCATCCAGTAAGCCCACACTGACAGTGGGCAAGTATGGTTGACATTCAGGGGTCTGATCTAAAGTGATAGGTGCATAGCCTGTCATTTAAAAGAAATGCATGGCTTCCGATCTCATCTTTAAAATTTTAATATACCTACCTTGCTTTTTTGAAAAGAACAGTAAAAAGGTATGTGAAAATACAACACAGGTAGGGATTTTGAATCTACTTCATTTTCATAAAAATTTTTGTTAGGTAATATTTATATGAAAAACTATAGGAAGAATAATGCAAGGAATGTTTTCAGCTTGACTTTTTAATTCCCAGTACAACTGAAACTACATGTGCCTGCCCATTCTCCCTGAGGTTCCCACCATCCTCAGTTTGCATTGTATTTACCCACTTAAACCTTTGTATTTTGTGACTCAGTCTTCACAGCTTTTTGTTGCGGGGGGATGGGAAGCAAGCACTGTGTATTATTAATTCTGTTTCAGTTTTGAGATGCCTGTGGTCAGAAACAGCTGTTTCTTGAGTTTGGGCTTGTGGCCGCCTGGTCGCCCCAGCTGGTAAGGGAATGGTCAAGTTCAGGGTGGGACTCCCTCCTCTTTCTCTTCCTGCCTGCCGTGCTGTCCTGGAAGCATGCTGGGGCAGGTGTGGACCTGTCCTGGTTCCTGTGGCAGAGCACTGGCTGGGCTTGTGTTCACATTTGCTATAGAGTTGGCTTCATTTGGGCAGGTTCTGTGAGCATCCCTATGGTCTCTGCTTTAAATCCCTCATCACTAACATGGCTCATGAGCCCTGCCCTAATGATAGACGCCCAGACTGGCTCTCTGTTTCCCCTCTTCCGGGGCCTGTCTCAGCTTCCTGTCGGCTGCTCTGCTCCCATGGACGGTGGGACAGGGACACGCCCTGCTCTGTGGCCATCCAGGGTTTGGTGAACAAATGGCCTGTTTTGTCAGATGGACTGTGTTTATATTCAGTAAAGTCTTCCTTTCCAGGCTCTGCTAGGAGCCTGTCCTTTTGCATAAAGAAGCTCTTGCTCCCCACCCCATTCCCCTCTTCATAGGTGCCCCTTTGCCTCCTCCCATAAACTGAAATATGGCTGGTTCTTCCTAGAGAGCCAGAGGCCTTAAAATGGAATGGGTGTTCTTTCTCTACTCATTCTCCACTCCTTCCAGAAGTGGACTTGACCCGTGACTATGCTGCCCTCTCCACCTCCTGCCACTGCCCTCTGTCACTCTAGGTGACCCTGGTCCCCAGAAAGGACTCAGCACTTGCTTCTGAATTCCTGTTCCCTCCTTATAGCTCTCATGTCTGCAGGGATGTCTAGTGTCACCAAACCCATGGCCTTCTGCTTCTTGCCCTGTGGTTCTTCCTGAAACTGCCTCCAGGGTGCCCATCCCTGGATCCCAGCCTTTTGAATCTCCACCTCCCCTTCTGCTTTGTAGCCTGTTCTTGGCTCCCTCTTATTCCCTGTCTGCCAGGCCCACTGGAGTTTTATGTCCATTGGCCCTGTGGTATGGGGATGGCCAAGGCCCAGTCCCTGCCCTAAGAGCTGAGAGTCCGAGGTGTGGCTCATTACATGTGACTTGGGTGAAGGAGGGGATGTGTACAGAGCACTGTGTGAGATTGAGGGTGGGGTGAGGTGTTGCTCTTCCAGCAGAGTCTGGAGGGAAGAGGAGAGAATTAGCCACAGGAGCGGGATGGGAAGGGTACTGCAAGAAGGCCCAAAACACAGATGTATATGTATAGATATATATTTTTAAAATTTGTTTCATTGAGAGAGAGTGTGCAAGGGGGAGGGGCAGTGGAAGAGAGAGAGAGAGAAACTCAAGCAGACTCCACACTGAGCTCAGAGCCCCTTGAAGGGCTCGATCCCACCACCCTGAGATCAGACCCGAGCTGAAACTAAAAGTCAGATGCTCAAGGGACCAGGTGCCCCCACAGTGTGGAGAATATTAAACAACCTCATGTGGGTACCGTTAATAAAATTTTGCATGCTTATTGTAAAGAGTTTAAAAAAACATGGTCCAGTAGCTAAACAAGAAAATCATGGTACAACCACTACCAATGTTAACATTTTAATACATTTTCTTCTCACGTCTTCCACTTTGTGTGTGCGTACGTACTTCTGTGTATTTATATTGGTAGATCTTAGAATTTTACTTTTTCACTTGTCAGTAAGAAACTCTGTGATTTCCATTTGAAATTCTGCAGATTATTTCACCATATGACTGAACCGTAATCTGTGTCCCTAACAGGCATTTAGGCTGCTATTAAACCTTGCGATTGATGGCATGAAATATTATGTTACTGGCAGAAGCAGCACTGCAGTGAGCATCTTTGCTTGGGATCCTGCCAGATAGCAGGGACGTCAGTCTTCTGATCTCACTGTGCCTGGGCCCCGCCAGCAGACGTACCCCCACCCCTCGCTCCTCCAACACACATACCCAGTGGCCGAGCACGCGTGCGCTCTCTGCTGTGCACCTGCTTTCTGCAGGAATGGCTTGGCCTGAAGGAGTGTGACTGCATTCCACGATCACCCTTAGCCTTTGCACCAGCGAAGGCTATCCTGATCACTGCCACAACCATACAGGGTCTTTGTAGCTTTGCCTAAGAGCTGAAGAAATAGCCACATGGTATCTCCTTTGTAAGATTATTTAAGATTAAGTTAAAAACTACGTGTCCATGAAGGTGTTGATGCAGTCTTTAAGATATGATCATCTTGCAGCCTGGCAAAAACATGGACTATGTTTATAATCTAACATGCAAATGACAAAGCAGGATACAGTATCTTTTTTGTACACACTGATCTTCTCCATAAAAATAAGAAGAGCTACCTTTGGTAAAGGTGTGATTATGAATGGTGCTTTTCCTCCTTTATTTTCCAAACTTGCAGTGAGGGGACTCCGGTAATTCTTTTTAAAGTTCCTGTGCTTACGGTCCTTGGCTGATTGCGCGTCAGATTCCTAGAAAGCCCCTGGGGCGGGCCTGGCACGACCCGGCTGCCAGGGGGCTGCTGCGTGTCTGGTTGTCCCCTTACCTGTAGGGCCCACTGTCACTTTAGGAGCACTGTGCTGCTCTTCTAGTGATGGGAACCCTGCTGCAGATTCCTTTATTTTGTTGATTGCAGAGTATAAGCATCTTATTAATTTGGAAGTCGGTTGATTTTCAAATGAGACTTTTGAGAACTTTCTTCATTCATCATCCTTTGACTGGCTCAATTCAGAGTTTTGTCCTTGTGGATTATTCTTTCCTTGAGGTAAGTCTGTACCTGACAAAATAGAAATCTGTCAGGAGCACCTTGTCTAGTAGTACTAAAACAGGCCATTTGCTAACCGCCCAAATTCTGTCTTCTTCATAGAAATTATCTAAGTTTCCTTGAAGGAGTTACTGCTCACCCAGATAAGGGGAGGGTGAATAAGCTGATGAATAAGCTGAGTTAGAAACAGGACGGTATAGAAGGTTTGAATCACCACCTGCCGTGGGACATTGGCCACAGCCCCACACAGTGCACTGCAATGCTGTCTGGGGCCTCGCAGAGCCATTTTCAGTTCCCTGATTGCTCCCTCCAACGGAAGGCTCAGTTTCTAGCCGTTTCTTGTCTTTTTCTGGGTATGTTCACGGGGGACCGTAATGACGTTGACTGACTGATGTTGTTTCCTGGAATCTCATGAATGAATTAGGCCAGGTTTATGGAAATGCCCGTACATTGCTGGTGCCCTTACAAGACGACCTAAGAATCCCACGCAGCCTGCTGACACCATGTGGAGCAGCAGAGGTGCTGCGGACTCTCCTGGGGGTGCTGAAAGGCTGGCAAGTTTGAAAAATATTCCTCCTCGTCCAGCACGGTGTTCCCTGTCCTCTCATCCTCTCACTTTTTTCCTGTCCTGCACCTTTCCTTGCTCTTTATTGCCTTCAGAAAGAGGAACCCCCTTCCACTCATTCATCAGCCTGTGGACCCCTTTCCCCCAAGCAGTGGTACATCTCAGTGGCCTAGAAAGGAGGAAACCAGTGGGTTATTAGGGGAGCCGGAAGAAGGGAGACCTGGGTCAGGCCAGGCAGGAGGCCCTAGGGTTGCCCAGAGGCCCTGCAGCTTGGGGTGGGTGAATTAGGCCCAGACCGCAGAGCTTTTAGATCATGGGCTGGATTCTTGCACAGGAGTTACGTCAGAGGAGTCTAGGAATAGAAGTCAGTTCTTAGAAGGCTGGGTTACATGAAGGGCGAGGCGACTGCTTCTCAAATGTCTGATGGCTCTACTTCTGATGGCCTCGGCCCGGTGGGAACTGTCATGTGAGCAGAGTGTGTGCCTTGGCCTGGAACTGTGGCACCAGGGACCTCAGCCAACGGCAGGAGGTGGGCGTGGGGGAGACTGGAAGATTGGCTCCTAAGGAGGCCAGGGCTAGTTAAGTGCTGTGGGGAGATAAAGTGTAGGTTACCATTCCTGTTTAAGAATATGGGGGTGGGGAGGGTTGTTGACTCAGAGCTAAGATTATTTTTTAAGTAAACTTTTGAATTTTAGAATAGTTTTAGATTTACAGAAAGGTTGCAGAACTTAGAGTTCCTCTAAGTCTGCCCCCCCCACTCCTTTTTTTTCCCAATATGGGAAAAAATTTAGTTTCCCATATTGTTTACATCTTACATTATTGTGGTACATTAGTCACAACTAATGAACCAATATTGATACATTATTATTAACTAAACTCAGTGCTTTCTTTAGATTTCCTTAGTTTTTTTTTACCTGATGTCCTTTTCCTGTCCCCAGATCCTATCCGGGGCACCCCATTACACTTACCCACCTTATTTCCTTAGTATCCTCTTTGTCGTGAGAATTTCTGACTTCCTGGCTTTTGATGAGCTGGACAGTTTTGAGGAGTACTGTTCAGCTCTTTAGAACCCAGCCTCATTTTGGGTCTGTCTGATGTGTTTCTCATGTTTTACTGGGGATATGGGTTTTGGAGAGGAAGACCACGGAGGTAAAATGCCCTTCTGGGCATGTCACAGCAGGTCGTACACTGTCACCATGCCATCGCTGTGCACACTGACCTTGAGCAGTTGCCTGAGGTCAGGTGTATCAGGTTTCTCCCCTATAAAGGTACCTTCCCCCCGCCCCAATAATTTCTCTGTGGAAGGGAGTTGCCCTGTGCAGTCTACAGGTGAAGGGTGAGCGGCTTTACCTCTTCCAAGGGACAGGGGCATTTACATAAATTATTTGGAATTCTTCGGTATGTGAGATTTGTCTCTTCTGCATTTATTTATTTATCGAGTCATTCATCTATATTAGTGTGGACTTATGGATATTTATTATTTATTTTATACTTTGGGTTATAATTCAGTATTAGGTTATTTATTTTGTTGCTAACATTGTTCCAGCTTTGGCCACTGGAAGCTCTTTTGTTGGCTCCTGGGACCCTGTGACATACTCCCATTATCATGGGGCTTTTTACTGGTTTGCTGTTTGTTGTTTCTTTGTTGTTGCTGTTTTAGCACACCTCTCCTTTTCTGCTCTGCAAGATGCTCCAGACTCATCTTGTAACATTTCCTGCCTCAGCCCTATAATCAGCCATTTCTCCGAAGAGCCCTCATTCTTTCTGTTGGTGAATAGTATTAGAAACTAAGATCTGAGCGTCAAGTGGCTCAAAGTATTGTAATTTCAGTTCCTATGTACTCAACTGAGCAATAAAAGTAAAACATGTTAGTAACAATACTAATAAGGAATAACTGTAAACCTTTCTCCCATTGACCAGCTCTGCCTCCTTCTTGGGCTCTACAGATGCCATCTGAGAACACACCTCATTCTGAGTTCCCTTTCTGAAATTGTCTCTATAGTCATAATATCTCTGTGCACACATAGGCTCTCACTCTGACTCTGCAGTCACACACACTCTTGCCGGCCCATGCTGTGTCCTAAATGAATGATTCCTACTCCCTGCGTCTTGTAGTGGCTCTTGATTGGAAGCAGTGAAGTCTAACCTGAGAAAAGAACCCAGCGGACCAGAAGTTTTAGACACATGATGAGGTGTGTAAACAGGAAGCAGGGCCAGAGCTCTTTAGAGGGAGGGTTGCTTGAGGCTGGGGTTGAGGGAGAGGTCTAGGGGATGGGGTTGGAGCCAGCTCCTGCATCTGGGTGTGGAGGGGAGTGCTGTGGGATCTTGATGTGAAAGCTGCAAGTGCAGGGGACTAGACAGAAGCCTTGTACTCCAACCTAGACTTCGGGCCCTTGCCTTTAGTTGAGTGCATGTGTGTGAGTGCATATGTGTAGTTTTGGCTCGCAGCCTTGCTGGGAAGCCAGTTCTGAGCCTGTTGCCTTAGCCTGTGTAGGTGCCAGTGGTATCAGAGAAGAGGGTGATGAGAGCAAAGAAACCTCAAAGGAAGAGGGGGCAGAACTGAGTGACCAGTTTGGTTGATGGTTGGAAAGCAGTGTCAGATCTGTCTGAGCTCCTGAAGGAGCACAGCGGGGGTGGGGGGGGCGGGGGGGGGCAAATGGAGAGAATCCAGAAGAAGCCAATTAGGAGGAGAGTATGTCCTCACACTTCGGTAGGTGCAATGAGTCCACAGCTGACGGCTAGTTTACTTGAAAGTGCCGCACTGGGCCTCAAGAGAACTCTTAGGGCCAAGGGAAGAGAGATTTTGGCATCGTCTATTGGATGGCTCAGTGGATAACATTGGCATGGTGCAGGAGAGTGGATGCACATGGTGAGGATCAGGCCTGGCCTGCAACCCATCCCTGTCTTTGTGGTTGTCCGTGGTGCTGGCAAGGGGCCTGTCATGCTCAGTGACTCTGATGGGCACTATCTCACTGAAGCACCAAATGGGAGCTGTCATTTACAACAGCCTCTGTTGGCACCGTCACTACCAAGTGGTTTAGTCTTTTATCTTGGTGATTCTGGACCACTGCACTGCAATCCTTAGGTGCCCAACTCCTTTCTCACTCTGAGGGAAATTTGGCCCTAAGGTTTCCTTCTTGGCAGAGAAAGAAAGGAGAGGGGGAGCCCCCCCTCCCTTCCGGAGCCTGGGAGGATGCACAGGAATGTGCTTCCCCTTCCTATGACTTTGGGCACGTAACTTGTTTCCAGAAGGGAGCTGGTGGGGGCATCTTGAACTATTCGAGTTTTTGTCCTTGGATGACATGGTATTTTGGGTAGGGTTTTTACATCCTCTTTCTGTGCAGCTGCCAAATTCAGACCACCTTTTCCACTCCTTCCATTTGGAACTAATATCTTCGTAGGATCCACGTGCATGTGGGGTGATGTGGACCATCCAGAAAGGCCCAGGGCGATGGAGTTTACCCAGAACTCCTTGTGACCTCCGACTGAGGTGGGAACTTGAGGGAGAGTGAGCAGGGCTCCGGTTCTGGGTGTGTCGCCAGGACTTGTTGATGGGTTGGATGTGGGGGAGAGAGGGGCTTCTAGAAGTGGCAAGGAAGACTCCATATTTTTGGCATGGCGATGCTATCTGCCAAGGTGGAGGGAGACTAGAGGTGGAGCAGGAGGAACAAGGAGCAGCACTGACAGCCCCAGAATATCAAGAATGTCCTCTTGAGGGCTGAGGCTTTCTGCTGGTTTCCTTTTTCTGACCGTGCTGCCCGTCACACGGGAATCTCTCAAAAGAGAGAAGATGGTTCAAGAGACAAGTATCTGGCTCTGGAGACTGGAGCCCCATGTGAAGGTGCAGACACCTGTGTGAGAGGGGCTGTGTCCGTCTTATGGTGGTTTTCTCAGTTGGGCCTCGCAGAGGTACCCCAAGTCCCTGCATCTGTGGTTTCATGGTTAGACAGGGAGAGAGCAGTTGGGGTTTCAGGCAGGGGAGTCTGATACTCATTGGTTAAATGTGAAGTTCTTGCAGAGGTGTCTATGGTCTGGTTTGATCCTGATCCTTTGTTGTCCTTGTGGGGGTGCCTTCCTTCTCATTCTGTTTGAAACCAGGACTGTGTTTCTCCTTGCCTTAGAATTGCCACTGGCCTGTGACACCACGGCCTCCCAGCAGACGAGGTGGGAATCTAGAGGCCCCTATCAGTGGGGACAGCTAGGTGAGGGGGGGACAGGTTGTGCTTGCCACAGGTTTGGCCAAATAACACATTGAGGTGAAAGATTTGGTCCTTTGGCTTTCACAACAGATCATGAAGGGGCTGTTTATTTTACAAAATTATTATTTTACAACATGCGGACCCTTTCTGCTTAGAATAAAATAAAACACTTACCAAAGAAAAGAAGCACTTAATGCTAACTTCATAATTAAAGAAAATTACAGTGGGGAAAAGTAAAATGAAGTTGTATTTCTTTAGTGATGGAGAAAAAAAAAATCAAAACCCAAACTGTGCCAGACAGACAATAGTAAGAACAGTAAGTTCCATGTGCGTCTGATTTCAGCTGAGACCCAGTTAATCAGAAACAAATGTGTTTCCAAAAGGGAGTGGGAGGTGAGCTTTGTGCACTTCCAAAAGATTTCACGTTATGGATAGTAACATAGTCAGATGGTGGATTTTTTTTTTTTTTTAAGTTTGGGGTAAAGTCTCTGTTTTCAGCAGCTGACTTCCTGAAAGCGTGCTGCTTTCTAACCTGGTAGCCCAGTAACTTGTAAAGCCAGAGGGTTTCATGAGCAACCACATTGGACCCAGTACAGGGCGGGGTCTGGGGAGCAGAAGGTAAATCAGGGGCCTGTGAACTCCTGTGGGGCTCCATTCATTGGATGTTCTGTTCAAAGCATTCAGGCATGCTCTCATCAGGATGGTTTGGTTTCTAAGCCATGGGGTGGGAAGGGGTCGGTTGCTGGCGGGCAGGGAGAAGCAGCATACTTCAGTTGACAAAACACTGAAAGCTGATAACTTGATCGCAGGTAAAGAGAGGAAGCTATCATAATGCGTAGATGTAACAGCAGAAAAAGACCAGCAAGTCAAGAGCATCTACTACAGAGATAAGCTCCTGCACTCTGATTGAAGGCACCTTTGTTGTGTACAGTCACATGCTGAACTTGTGTTTCTCTTTATCCCAATACTGTGGATGGGAAAGGGGGCCCCAAGGAAGGGACCGTCAGGGCATGCAAGTCAGGGACAGGATCTGTGTTGTGGATGTCTTACTCAGAATACCACTTACAGTCAGGGAAGAATATAATGTATTTTATAACATTTTCTTCTAGCATGGTTTGCTTTTTAAAAATTGCCACCCAACTGCTATCTCACTGGCCCGAAGCAGCTGCTAGAGATTTCCCTACTGGAACATCTCTCTTATTGTCTGAAGGGGTAGGCCCTGTTGATAATGCTGTCTCTGGTGGCCAGTACATTATGTCATTCATCACTGGTTCCCATCTCATGCCTAGAATCTATCCTGCCTCAGCTGGATGGGAAGAAATCTCAAGAGAGGTGTGAGGACAGGGATCTGGATTCCCGTGATATCAGGGGACCCTTCAGGGATGATTCCTTTGGTAGCTTCAGGAAGGTGAGCACAGTCAGGTCCTGGGGGAGGTCGAGGCATGTGCTGACTCTGGGAAGGGTGCCCATGGGGCCTGTACAAAAGCACAGACCTTGGACCTTCTGACATCAGTTTGCTATCTGGAGGGACCAGAGGGGAAGCAGAGCCTACTGAGGAACCCTATAGAGTAATGGGTTTGCTGAGTAGTGAACTTTGGGCTTTGTAGGTGATTGAGGATCTCGATTTTATAGATGAGGAGTCTGGGGCTGGAGGGGTTCCAGGCTCCGCTCCAGTTCTCACCTCCCGCACGGCAGAGCCAACACTGGAGCCATCCTGCCCACTGCCCCCTACCCATCAGGTGGAGATGGTTGGCTGGTGGTATCTCCTAGCCCATCCTCAGTTTGGATTCTGTGAATGCCATCTGCTTGGGGAATGGGCAACACTTGGTGACTTCTGAGAATGTGCTGGCAACATTCTTTTGTCTCATGCCTGGTTGCCCCAGGCCAGTTGTTTTTTGGGAGGGAGGAGTACCACATTTCTCCTAGATGTTGAAAGGAACCCTTTTGGCCTTCTCAGCTGAGTGGCCCAGAATGAAATGAGCCCTGTGTGTAGAGGGCATTACTCGAGGGGTATTTATTTTTGAGGGATGTATGTGGCTCATTTGCTTACTCTGACCTCCTGATGAGCTGATCTGTGATCATACATCTGCCATGCATGGTAACATGTCCTGTGGGTGACTGTTATTATTAACAAAAACAATGTATTTTTAAGGGATGGCTCTAGTTCCTCCTGGGGGAAGTTTCCTCTTAGTGTGTAAAATTCATATTCTGCTGGCTAATGCCAGCTTCCCTAACATGGACTATTAGACTAAAAGGAACTTGTACGTAGTGTTTTGTCCTTTGATAGAAGGTAACTATAAGGGGCGCCTGGGTGGCTCAGTCATTAAGTGTCTGCCTTCTGCTCATGGCATGATCCCAGGGTCCTGGGATCAAGCCCCGCATTGGGCTCCCTGCTCCATGGAAAGCCTGCTTCTCCCTCTCCCACTCCCCTTGCTTGTGTTCCCTCTCTTGCTGTCTCTGTCAAGTAAATAAAATCTTTTTTTTTTAAAGTAACTATAAATAAATTTTATCAGGATCTACTTCTGGAATGGTAGTATTAAGGGTTCTGCAGACCTGCTCCTCGGCAAAACAGCAATCATTGATGAAAATTGTTTTAAGAAAATAATCAATTAAAAAGCTATGCTCTTGACTGGATGTGGCCAAGAAGATGTGCGGCTCCCTGTCCTGGGTTTCCATTAGGGGCTACAGTATCTCCCTGGGAGGGGCAAGCTGCCAGCAGTTCTCATTCCTCCTGAACTCTATAGTGCAGAGGCTGGAATTCCAGGGAAGTATAGCCAACCTCTACTCATAGGGTGGTGGATGTTCTTTACCAAGCTGAAAATCCTAAGGCTCCAATTGCCCTCTGTCACCCCAGTTTGCTTGTAGGGCAGAGGCTCAGTTCCAGAAGAGTCAAGCTAGAAGATCAAAGGCTGCTGCCGCTGCGCAGCACTGTGTTCACGAAAAGGGCGTGTTACCGTGTCACTGTGAGAGAAGTGGGCTATTCTCCCTGACCCCCCGGCTCCAGGACTGTGGCTCAGAAAGGAGGGGAGAGGTGGGCTGTAAGAACAGAAAGCTCTGAGGCTCTCCCCAAAGGTACTAAGGTTGGGGAGGTTCAGACCTAACAGTGCTGTCAAAAACAAGGAGATTTGGGGGGTAAGCCAGTAACACGCTGATAGCTCCCTGAGAGCAAGTGTTGAAACTTTGGGCCAGAGATGACCAGGGAAAAAGACAGCTAAGAAGAACCTTCCTGGGCTCAGAACAGACCTCAAACACTGACATCAAAAATTCCACCTTCAAAAAAGCCTGCATTTAATTCCATCAGGCTGTGCGGCAATTGATGCCCCAGAACATTGCTGAAAACTGTAGAACAACCAGCCAGCAATTCATGGAATATAACCGCTGGGTGTGATAACATCAAAGGCAGGCAACCTAAAAGAGACCCAGGAAGAGAAGAAGAGAGCCCTGATGAAACCATTGTTCTCCCAGCGAGACAGTGGCCTTGAGAAACACCACCGTAGGCTGTATTCTATGGGGGAAGTCCTGAGGGACTGCACTAAACTAGTCCAGCCAACCCACCGGAAGAATAAACAAAACAAGCCCCTGGGGAGAAGATCTGCATTCAGAGCTGCTACAATATAGTTAAAAGGTCCAGCTTTCAAGTAAAAAGGCTAAGACATGAAAAGAAATGGAAACGTGATGTGGAATTTTTTAAAAGTGACAGAAACTGTGTGGGACAGGGCTGAGATGTTGGGTTTAACAGACGAAGACTTCAAAGCAACCATGATAAATAATAATAAGTATATTCAAAGAACTAAAGCCGCGTGCTGAGACGTACATGATGACAACATCTGACCAATTAGAGAATAAATCTAGAGAATAGAGTATAAAACGAACCAAATGGTTGGGGTGCCTGGCTGGCTCAGTCAGTAGAGCATCAGACTCTTGATCTCAGGGGCATGAATTCAAGCTCCATGTGGGGCGTACTTAAAACAACTTAAAAACAACAACAACCGAACCAACTGGACATTCTGGAGTTGAACAGCAGAATAACTGGTGTCAAGAATTCACTAGAGGGCCGTACTGCTAGATGTTCAACAGAAGATAGAATTAATACACTTGATGACAGAGTGGTAGAGACTATGCATTTCCTTTTTTAAAAAAGATTATTTGAGTTTGAAAGAGAGCAAGTGAGCACGAGTCAGGGGAGGGGCAGAAGGAGAGAATCTTCAAGCAGACTCCCCACGAGTGCAGAGCCCACCACAGGGCTCCATCCCACTACCCTGAGGTCACAACCTGAGCCAAAAAACAAGAGTCATACGCTTAACTGACTGAGCCACCCAGGCACCCCGGATTATGCATTTCAAATGATGGTGGGGAATGAAGAAAACAAACAGAGCTTCAGAAAAATTGGGGATATCATTAAACATACCAACATACATATAATACAAGTACCAGCAGGTGAGGAGAAAGGAACAGAAAAAAATATGAGAAGAAATAATGTCTGAAAATTTCCCAAATTTGATGAGAAGCAATCTAGATATTTAAGAAACATAGGAAACTCCAGTAGCATAAATACAAAGAAGTCCGCATCCAAGTACATCATAGTAAAAGATGGCAAAAGAGAAAATCTTGAAAGCAGCAGGAACAAGAGGACTGCAGGTCTACCAGAGAAGCCCAGTAAGACTGACGGTGGGACCTCTCCTAGAAACAATGGAGGCGGGATGGAGAAGACAGTGGGATGGCATATTCAAAGTCCTAAAAGGAAAAAAACCCCACCAACCAAGGACCTTATATCTAGGAAAACTCCCCCTCAACATTGCAGGCGAGAGATGTTCTAAAATTAAAACAAAAACAAAAAAGAATTTGTTGTCAGCAGGCCTGCCTTACAGGACATTTAAAAGAAGTTCTTGCTGACAGCAAATGACCACAGACGATTATTCAGATCCATACGAGAAGACTAAGAGTGCAGGATTGGTTATTATATGATTATAAAAGACAGTATAAATGTGTATTTCCCCTCCCCTTTCTTCTTTGATCTAAAAAGCAATTTTATTAAATGATATGTGTACAATTATATCATTGGGATGCTAACATTTAGAGAGTTAATGTATTTGGCATAAAGGAGGCAAATGGGAGCAAAGCTTTCTTGGACTAAGGAAATTACACAGTGTTAGGTAACTTGAATCCACAGGATAAAAGGAAGAGACCAGATATAGTAAATAAGAAGGTTAATAAAACAGACTCTGTAAATATATACTGCTTTCCTTCTCTCAGCTTCTTTAAAGATATTTTATTTTTGAGAAAGAGAGATCGCACGCGAGTGAGGGTGGGGAAGGGGCAGAGAGAGAGGGAGAGAGCATCCCAAGCTGCCTCCACACTCAGCACAGAGCCCGACGTCAGGCTCGATCCCATGACCCTGAGACCATGACCTGGGCCAAAATGAAGACTTGGATGCCTAACTGAGACACCCTGGTACCCCTCATCTTCTTTAAAAACACGAAGTTATATAAAGAAATAGTGACAATGCATTTTTGGGTTTCTAATATATATAGATAATGATATGTGTAACAACAATGAAAAGAAAAGGAAAAGGGACTAGAACGGCATAGGGTTATGTTTCCCTCTGGCACTGGAATTATGTGGATAAAGTAATTAAAGGTTACACTAGAAAATGTTATCACTTAATGCAAAGGAGAGCAATGAATGAGAAAGAGAGGAACAAAAAAGACATGTATGTTTTTGCCACTTTCAGACGGTTTTTAGTTATACAGGTACAATCTAAATATTTGAGTTTGACTTTTCTTTAATTCTGTGTGAAAAGAAATTTTATCAGCCTTCTCTGGAGAGAGCCCTCATCTGGCTCTGGTTTATTCTGGGTCTTTTTGTCCAAGATGTATTTTAAATGTTGCATTCAGAGCACGTCCAGGCCTGACCTGAGGCTATAAAGATAAAGGGAGCAGCTGTGGAGTGAGGGAGAAGCTGGGGGCCCAGAGTTTACAGTGTAGGGGTGCCCTGGCTCTGGGGGTGTCCAGAGTCATGTCCTTGAACTGGTCACTTTTCCATGTAGTATGTGCTCCACCACATGCTCCCTCCACCTGCATCCCCATCCCAGCAGGTCAGTTGTGGGGAGTGGAGTGAGGGGACACATGGTGCCTCCAGCAAGCAGAAAGGTGAGGGTTGTTTTATGACCTCTGGTCCTTGAGCTCTTACTGGCAGCTGCCACCAACTCAGGTGCTGAACGTGGGCATCGCAGTAGATGAAAGGAAGCCAGGTGTAGTCNCCGCCCCCCGGCCCCTGCCCCTTTCTTCTCTTGGAGTCCTCCCTGCCCCCCCCCCCCGCCTCCGCCACCACCTAAGGTGACTGTATTTGGATAGAGCGTTTCTGAAGAGGTAGTTAAGGTTAAACGAGGTCCTCAGGGCAGGGCCCCAATCCAGTACAGCTGGTGTCCTTAGAAGAAGAGACACCGGGGATGGACACACAGGTGAAAGGCCATGTGAGGACCCAGCCAGAAGGCCGCTGTCTGCACCCCCTGGAGAGAGGCCTAAGGACACACCAACCTGCTGGCTCCTTAGTTTTGGACCCCCAGCCTCCAGAACTGTGAGAACTTAGATTTCTGTTGTGTCAGCCCCCCAGTGGGGGCTGTTTTGTTACAGCAGCTAGAACAGGCTAACGCACCTGCCTCGTGTGTTCTTTCTCGATACCCGCCAGCGTGGCTGCCGAATTCTGCCCCACTGAGTCCCACTCAGAATTATAAACGCGTAAGCAAGAAAGATAACGACAAATGAGAAGGCTGTTTTGGAAGTTGTTTTCTGTCTGTCCTCCTTCTCTGTTTAATGTTTAATGATCGGCTGGGGGACAGAAACCACCAGAGCATGCTGTCCGGGTACCAGAGGGGGCCATGGGTCTGGCTGGTGTGCACTGTGGTCCACACTTACCCAGCAAGGCTGGGTTGGCACTGGATTTTGATCCCTTCCCTGTTTTTCCCTGTAAACAGTGGTGGTGGATAACCACAGGGTATTTTTAGAACTGCTTTGCAGTTTCTTTGAAAATCTTTCCCTGGGTATATGATTTAATCCTCTCAACCAGCCTTGTTTAAGATCTACAGAGTGCTATATTTATTTGACTTTATTGGAGATTTCCGAGCTTTTCAGAATGTTTCTCCAAGAAGTCTGATGCCTACAGAACTCTAGAACTTATGCGTTAAAAGGCTTCACTCTTGATATGTTTGTGGGCATTCTTACGACTTATCTCTCCCCTTTTTTTCTAGACCATCAAGGGCAGGGCATCTTAAAAACCCCCTTGGAATTCATGCCAGGAAGTCTTTTTTTTTTTTTTTAATAAACTTGGTTTTTTAGAGCATAAAACTACTGAATCTAAAACAATTCATAGCAAAATTGAATGCAGAGTACAGAGAGTCCTCGTCCCCCCCACCTCCACACAGTCTTTCGATGGTGCCCTTGTGATTGTCCAAGGACAGTAGGGGAAGCGTCTCCTTTCTAGAGAAGCAGTAAGTTTCTCGGCTACATCAGTGACTTTCAGCGATCAGGTGGAGGGGGAGGGTGACAGTCTGCCCAGCTCAGTCTTCGACTTAAATGGAACTTGGGCCTGGCACCCAGCAGACTGTTACTGTGTCTACTGTGGGCCTAGGAGAGCCACAAGAGATGCCCTTGGCAGGCCCAGATCTAATTCTTGGGGAAACCTTCCTATTTATTCCTCACCACCTCAGGCTGTCTCATTTTCCAGAAAGAATGTATCATTTAAAGATTGAAATCTGGGCGCCTGGGTGGCTCAGTCTTTAAGCGTCTGCCTTCGGCTCAGGTCATGATCCCAGGGTCTTGGGATCGAGCCCCATATCAGGCTCCCTGCTTGGCGGGAAGCCTGCTTCTCCATCTTCCACTCCCCCTGCTGTGTTCCCTCTCTCGCTATGTCTCTATCAAATTAAAAAAAAATCTTTAAAAATAAATAAATAAAAATTAAAATCCGGGGCTCCTGGGTGCTCAGTCGGTTAGGCGTCTGCCTTTGCCTCAGGTCGTGATCCCAGGGTCCTGGGATTGAGCCCCACCTCAGGTTCCCTGCTCAGCAGGGAGCCTGCTTCTTTCTCTCCCTCTGCCTGCTACTCCTCCTGCTTGTGCTCGCTCTCTGTGTGTCAAATAGATAAATAAAATCTTTAAAAAAAATAAAGATTTAAATCCTGACTACTGTCTTTTCAAAGCATTTTTTTGCCTTTGTATCTCATATGACCCTTGGCAAGGCTTTGTGTCACTTAAATTTTACTTAGTAACTTCTGGTCTACAAAGCCTTCACACACACGCTTTCTCAGTCAAGATTTGCAGCAAACCTCTATGGTTGGACTGTCTCCCCGCCTAATGACAGAGGACAGGGGCTTAGAGTCAGGCCTTCCCACTGTGAAACAGCTGGTTGGTGGTTGGGGATGGGGATGGGCTGCTGTGTTCCATTCAGTCCGCGTGAGGCCCAGTGTCCTGATGGATGCACATCTGCCCCTGGAGGGATGGATGCAGGCCTTATATCGGAATCATTGAATTTGGGGAGTGTGTGTGTTTGTGTGTGTATAAATATTTAAATATTTACCTTGTTCAAATATTACATGTAGTAGATTTAAAGACATTATTTAAAGAAAAATTTCTTTCTTATTTAAAGAAAAATCTCTGACCACCAGTACAAGGTCATAGTAGGAGTCATGACCCCCATGTGCCTGCCATTTGGGAAGTACCACACTATCTCTGCTAACTCCACGAGATGACCACGTGGAAACCAGAGTCCTGCTGTCCACCCCGGCCTTGCTGGGTGTCCACAGAATGTCCTCCCTGAGACAGAGAGTACTCGTTCCCTGTGGCGGAGATAGGCCTTGTGAGGAGCAAATGACAGAGCACAATAGACACAGTTCAGACCATTTGGGGCAGTCTAGCAGTGTCAGATAGTAAATGGGGGATAAGGGGTAGGGAGGAGGGGCCACATCCAGCAGGGGGGTCACCAGAGTGCCCACAGTCTGTGGTCCAGAGATCTGATGGCTGAATGAAAACCCAGAACAGACCAAGAGTCCAAGGGCCCTGACTGTCAGCGTGTTTCAGTGACATTTCTCTGCCCCCTATCTGTGTTTAATAAATATGCTGATGCACCAGGCACTGCTTAGCCAAGCAGTGCTAGGAGAGTTCTGGCCCGGGGCAGGGCATCTCTGAACTGATCCAGGACTTCAGCTGTCTTCATAGATCAGCGCCTGCTACCTTCCTGCTCAGTATTCTGAAAAGACGTGAGTATGTCACACCTGCCTGATGGGGGTCCCTCTGGCCCCTTTTAAGAGCCCGGTTCTCATTGACTCTAGTGATGGGCTGGATGAGCGCCCTAACACTGTTAGGTGAGGCCTGTCTGGGGCTGGCTGAGTTCTCTAGATGGAACATTGCACCTGGTGGAGGGGAACCACCTGGCTCTCCTGTCAGCACCCAGGCCTGCACTGAACGACGCAGGGCCCAAAGCTGGTGGGCAGGAGGGTTTGAGGTAGCTCGGAGGATATATGTGCTCTGAGCTAGCTTCCAGTTGTTAGTTTTTCTACACATCTCTTCTAGGGGGAGATGGGAGCAGCTCTAGAAAGTAAATTTTGAAGGCACATTTTTCCCTGATCTCTTTATTACCTGCCAAGAATGTTAAAAAAAAAAAAACAAAATGTGAAAGCACAAGTAGAAATTTTAATTAGTTTTCGTTGTCACTGCTCTTGGTGATGGCAATTTTACCTAGGATACCTGACAGGGAGGCATTTTATGGGGGCCTTTGTTCTCAGCGTGTTCTCCACATTTCAGAACTCAGCTGCAAATTTTGGAGAAAAAGAAAATAATGGCAAAAGTACCTTGTTCTTGAACAGATAGCCTGACTGGCTAGCATCCTCTTTCTAAAGAAAAGCACAACCAGCATAGGAATCTTTCTGGAACAAGACCACAGAAAAAGGGAAGTTGTTCCTGGCAACTTTGTGGAGCAGTCTCACGATTGTGTGGTATAGAGTGAGGTCATCTGGACGAGCCCCCTTCAAGGTGAAAGATGGCCCTGGTGTATGGTGTTTGTGACAGACCTGAATTGCTTGGCCTCTTCTGTGACCAAGTGGTGGTAGCTCCTTTTGTGGTTTGTTGATACCCATTTTTTTTTTTTTAACAGAGTTGGATAGTGCTTCCTTCTAGCTAGTGGAATGTCCTGGCTTTAGGTTTAATTGTTCTGATGACAAAGTGACCTGTGGAACCCCCTGGAGACGGGCCAAGACAGGAGAGCTCCTTTTCAAGTGTCCATTGTAGATGTCACCGGGCCATTCTGTGTCAGGTGCCATCTCGGCTCAGCCTTACCAGGTAAATGAGAGGTTTGTTTTCAAGAGCCCGGTAGGAGAGTTGAAGAAAGTACCAAGATTTTTCCAATTTATTTGAGCAGTTAGAATTCTAGAGAGTTATTCATGCCTACTAGCTGAAGCCCAGCTCTGTGGTCTGTGTTAGTGGCTCCCTGCAATTGACCCTGCCTGGCTCTCCAGTCTGTTCTCTCTGTCCCTTAGAATGCTGGTCTTCCCTGGTCCCTGAACTAGTTGTCCTTGAGCGTGCCTGTGCCTTTTAAAGTCAGATATGTCCACACTGTGTCTGGATCATCTTTGGTCAGACTTCATTCCCTCACAGCCTAGGGCAGGCATTTCATTTGGTCTTATCTGAATGTCTTCTTACCCCCTTGTTACATGGTTGGGTCACTTGTGACCCAATTCTGTCTGGATTGGCTCCTCTTGAATGAATGAATGAACGACTGCTGTTCCAGGTTGCAGAATCCCATGAACTCCCCTATCAGCGTGTCGCAGGTTGTCGGGAGGCCAGGCATGCCTGCTGAGCACAGAAGCCTCCCCGGAGCTGCTCTCTGTCCTTTGTTGGCCTGGTTGTCACTGGTGGTCGGGAAGATGTGCCATGGCAGGTGTTGCTATTGAGCATGAGGGCACCAAGTGTCGGTTGGTGCCTCTTCCTGTGCAGTTAAGCTCACTTACCTGGTCTGAGCACTGTCTGCAGAAATGCCTGGGTCTCAGAGTCAGGCTGCTTGTGGCTCTTTTAAAAATTGCCTTTCTTGGGTTTTCATCATTCCTGCCACCCTCAGCTTGGCAATAAGAGCTGTGACCAGGCTGCCATGGGCCGTGGAAGGCCTCCTGTGAGGCCCCTCTTTACCCTGCTGAGGCGTGCTCCAGGCCACACTTTGAGGGGCTGCCTGTGAAGGGAAACGCTGATTAGTGAGGGAGCCCCAGAACCCCTCCCTACCTCCGCTTACTGGGAGGCAATCCTGGGGAGGGATCGTGACTTCTCCAGCATTGGCCCTGCATGACATTGACGCATGGGAGAAATAGGTGAAAGAAGGGACTCTCTTTGGTGCCAGACTAACTTCCAGCTGGTCCGCGAAAGAGCTCGTTTCCCTGTCTCAGTCCTGCCATATCACATCCTCAGAGAAAACACACACACACACACACACACACACACAACCCCACAACCACCAAGAAAACCCAAACCAACCAAATAATACAACTGAGTAGCTAAAGCTATGAAACCTTCCCTCCAGAGAAGTCTCATGTAAACATCAGGACTGCTTGCTTTTTATTTTGATGTGAAAATATGGAGCACAGAAGTCCTTTCAGAGTCTTCTCTAGGTGTTCCCTCCGAAAGTGATTGGTTAAAACAGTATTCCTCTTTTGCATCTAAAGTAAGCTGATAATATACCATTTTGCTAGAGATTTATATATGGCAAAGCTTACAGAATGTGTGACCCACTTTGGTTCCAAGGTATGGAGAAGACTGAGACTTCTCTCCTTAATTTTGGTTTGTTGGTGCAGGAGCTAAAATCAGCCTGGTTGGGTGCTGCCCACATGGAGGCCTTGGGCAAGTCATCCTCAGTCTCCTGGCTTACTGCCTTGTTCCGGAAATAACTTCGTCTTCCCGGCATTTCATTGATCTGTGGTTGTTGCTTCACATTTATAGCCCTTTATGGAATTCTGTGGCTACTCAGAAAGCTTCACATTCTCTCGTGAAGCCAACCTTGACACTTCTGAAGTAGAAAACAAGCTTTCCTAGTGATTATAAAAATAAACGGAATCCACCCAACTCCAGTCATTTGAAACACATTGGAGCTTTGAAATTACTGTCAATCCTGCCCTGTCAATGGTCTAGAAGGAAATAATGTTTTTGGAGTGAGCCTGTAAGTAAATGCCTCTTCAGGCCCATGCACCATCCTTCTGAAGGTGCTGGAGCGAGGATGGTGAAGGGTTCAGTAGGAGCAAGGGGGAGGCACTGGGGCACCAGGGATGTGGCCGGATTGGAAACTCTGCAGGGGGATGCCCAGCTCGTAGATGCCTGAATTTGAAGTAAACCTATAGCTGTCCTAGATAAGCCCTTGGAGCTGGATATTCCTCTGTTTTCCAAGAGCTCCGTGAGCATTAGCATGGAGTTTTGAAAGTTGCATGGGTATTTGGTTCTAGTAAACAGAGTCAAAGCCTGGTTCTTGTGGTTGCTCACTGACCTGGCATAATCATGCAGCCTCCCACTCTGGAAAGGCTCTGGCCCCATCAGGCCTGGATCTCACTGACCTCTTGGAGCTGGTATGGGTGCCCAGCTTTCCTTCCAAGAGTGCATGTTGCTGTTAAGGTAGCAAAAAGTACCAACAAATGGGGTGCCTGGGTGGCTCAGTCGGTTGAGTGTCTGACTCTTGATTTTGGCTCAGGTCATGATCTCAGGGTCCTGAGATTGAGCCCCATGTTAGGCTTTACACTCAGCAGGGAGTCTGCTTGAGATTCTCTCTCCCTCTCCTCCCTCCCCCTGCTTGCATGTTCTCTCTCTCTCTCTCTCTCAAATAAATCTTTAAAGAAAAAACAAACAAACAAACAAAACAGTACCAGCAGGTCTTTGGAACTGCAGGGTCTCCTGAGTAGGCTCACCTTGGTCAAGGCCTGTATTTCCCCACATGGGGCCTGCCATTTTTATGTGTCCAGCTACCATCTGAGTGGTGAGCTGGTTCACTTTCCCTGCACTGCTTCCGTTGACAAACCTCAAAGAGGACGTGGGAGTTTTTGTAAGGAGAGGGAAGATGCATGTTTTATTCTTGAATTGTGGAGTGTGTGTCAGCAGTGTGAGCCGGGGACAGGGTGTTAACTATTTCCCAAAGCCCCTTGACATACTCTTCACTTACTAAACCAGGATATTCTACCGTGAATGAAGAAAACCTGTTGGGAACAATGAAGAGACAGAAATGACAGAAAACCACAGTCGTTGTACAAAATGAGTGGAGGAACCCCTGCTAATCGGGTTAACATGTCACCAGAGAAACTAGGTCTTGAGTCATGACTTGTTGCGTCAGGGGTTCCCACTCTACTTTGCTAATGAAACATACCACAGTATTTATACAGGTCCTCTCTCCACCGTCAGAAATACTGGACATTGCATACGGATATTTCTTTTATTTTAGTACTAGGTAGTGTTGTTGGCCAGGTCTTGTCTTTTTACCCCATTCATAAAGTTTTGTGTGTTTTAATTTTATTTTGCCCCTCCCCCAGTTTTGTGCCTTTTAAAATTTATTTTGAAATATTTTAACAAAATATTGGTCATATTTTTTTCGAGTTACTTTAATCTCAGCTTATGAAAAGGAAATTGAACATGAATGATGCAAAACAGGAAGTAACCCCATCTTGAAGTTCTCTCTTGTGCCTTCTCTAGGAAGGTCTGTTTCCCCTCCGGCCCCTGGTGTTGCTTAACATGAAGGCTGGAGGTCTGGTCAGAGACTGACCGGAGGGGCCTTGAAAAGACTGTGAGTGGGGGTGGAAAGGGAAAGATTGGTCCGTGTATCTTGGATCTGGAATGTTTTCTTCCAGGGGGTCCCGAAAAGGGGTGGAGGGAAGAGAGTAATATTCAAATAAACACTGTAAAATGAAAATGATATGTGTGAAAGTGCTTAAAAATGAGGAACTGGCCAAGGGAAAAGGTTGTGCCTACACCCTGGGTCTGGTTGTAGTTTCCTTGTCGTGCCCTGCAGGCTGCTGCGCCTTGTCGGGAAGAGCGCAGGACAGCTCAGGGTTGGCTCTGGGACTGGCTTCACTCTGGGGCTCCTGACCTTGAAGAAGCCCAGCTCCCCTGGGGGGCCTGGCTTCCGTCTGTCCAGCAGCTCCTTTGGCAGGGAGGCGTGAGGAGGACAGCGGGAGCCCGGCGGCACAGGAGGGAAGCACCTGCCCGAGAAGTTGCTGCACGTGCTCACACACCTGCCCATGACGTTTCCTACCTGAGGAATCTCGGGACAAGGTGTTTCTCTCCCTGGACGCTGGAGGAGGCGGGTGAGCGGCCAGATGGCATCGCGGGCTGGGCAGTTCTCCGTCTCCTTTCCTGACCTTCTCCTGCTAGCTGGAAGCATGATGAGAAACTCCAGTGGGCAGCAGACGCTGATCAAGTCCCCGGAGGAGCATCAGGCTGTGAACAGACTGAAGGCAGGGAAGACAGACGGTGCTCTACACACAGGGAAGGGCCGCAGCCACCGTCTCCTTTGCCACTTTCCGTGGCCCATGAGGGGAGCCCTCCGCTGCGGAGACTCGACGAAGGTGATTGGCGGCCTTAGTCTTGCATTTGTCCACAGCGAACCATAAAGTTGTGTCTTGCACTTTTGTCCTGGAACTCTCTTGATGTCCTGCGAAAGAGCAAAACAATGTGTCCTGTCGTCTGGGACTGCGAGACTCCTTGTTCCCAGTCCAGGGAGCTGTCACCCCGTCTCCCCTCCCCTCCCCTGCTCCACAACTCACATTTGTAGGGAACGGTGCCTGCTGGCCACTGTTATTTTGACCACATGGCTGCTGGGGGGACTTAATGGCCCATGTGGGCATTTCTGGCTCAGGCCCGGCAGGAGCAGAGAGGAGGGATGGCAGGAGAGAGGCCTTCTGGAGTCTCTCGGGGTTATGTTTGTGTGACGGCTTCTGCGTCATGGCTGCACCTGCCACGTTACGTTATTAGAAATGTGAGTTTATTTTTGTACAGGTCTTGTAGTTAATTTATAGATCTCTTTTAGTTTTATAGTAGTCGAAGAGTTCCAGGAGGAAAGAGTTTCTACCTAATTTTATATTTATGTTCTCTATTTTAAACAATATGAAAAACATTTACTTAATAGTAGGAGTTCTTTGACTTTTTTAAGTTTGAGGAACACTGGCTACAAGGTGTCTCCATTTGGATCCTAAAAGTTGTGGTGAGTTGTGAGGATCCTCTCCAGCCAACCCCCTCCCTCACTTTGTGGGGGTTCTCCCACCAAACTCAAGGGTCTCATGGGAGCACTCATGCTGCAGCATGACCCCAGCCCTCAGGCCTGTGGGCAGCTGGCCCGAGCTACACCCTTGGATTGCCTTCCCCAGAATGAGCTGGACTGGAGACCGGGAGAGTCCACGCATTCAGCCTCCTCAGTGGCTAGACCTGGAGAGTGAAGCTGGGGGCTGTCAGCTGCCTTGACATCACCATGAGCACAGGTTCATTTTCAGAGAAGGGGAGAATGACAGGGTCAACAGAGGAGAGCCCAGAAGAATTGTCTGTGCTGCTGACATTGGGGTCCTTGGGCCAGCTCAGCACATTCCTTTCAAGTTTTATAAGTCAGCCCCAAACCTTTATGACAAATATGCCTTTCTGCTGAAACTCATCTGAATTGGGTTCTCCGGCTGCGGCCCAAGTGTCCTGGCTGTCAAGTGTGGTGTTTTGGCCATGATAGCAGGAGTATCCAGAACCTGCCCTCACCGTGGTGGCTTCTTCACTGAATGCCCAGGGACTGAGGGGGTGGGCTGAATGGATAGACAGTCAGGGCAAGGCAGATGGAGTTGCTGTAGCTGGGGTGTAAGCCACTGCCAGGGAGGGCACACCACACCCTCTTTCCACTGTGAGGCTGAAAACGTTGAGCCGCCGGGCCACACCCCTCCCAGCACTCCCTTGGCTAAAAGGACAGACCCCTCTCAGAGCGGAGGGAGGAGAGAAGCAGAGTGTGGGGTGGCCACTGCTCCGGTGGCTGAAGGAAGTCAGGGTCCAGCTTCCAGGTGGCCCACTCTAGTGGGCAGAGAGGTAGAAGCAGGCACGAGGCTAGACCTTACAGCCTTGCATTTGAGTGGAAAAAGAAAAGGGAAGAGAAAGAACCATCTCAGGCAGTGAATGGGGCACACCCAGCCAAACGTTGGGGCTCAGGGCCGCTGCCGAGCCCCAGAGGATCCAGAGAGTTCTGTTCTAGCTGCGTCTCCTGGAACGGAGCTTTGAGTAAGTGCCCTGGGCGATGGGGCGGGGGGCATCTGGGTCTGAGAGGATACCTTCCTTCATTGGCTGGTAGGTCCATTACAGACCTCCAGTCAGGGTGAAGCTGACCCACATCACAGGGAAGCTCTTGTCCTCATCTCTTTGGCCTTGGTCCTCTGGGAACTGCATGTCTTCACTGACAGTGGGAGTTGATAGATACTGGATATAGTCTTTTTATACACCTATTTGGAAACTTCTCAGAAAGGCACTCCTGAGAGGCCTTCCTGGTCTATATACTGACGAATTTTCACTCCATTATGTGAGGGCTTCGAGTGGCCCAGTTGACAATGGAGTAAGACATGAGACTTGTCAAAGGTCTGGACATTTCTAGGAGAGAGAAGAATGCGTTGACACTGGCAGGCATTGTCTCCAGTAATAAACAGGCAGCCGTTACAATAGACTTCAGTGATCAGTGCAGTGCTTCCATTATCTTTGCTTGTGCTACCCTGGGAAACTTCTGTGGCAATCCAATGACAGACGAGGCCTGGTGCATGGGAGTGGGAGGACTGAATCAACACGGGGTCGATTCTCACCAAGAAAGAGCCTCCAGAGTCGCTGGTTCTAGCACCTGGGGCACCCGTGCCAGTAGAGACGGGGGAGGGGAACAGCAGGCCAGCCCTTCACACAAGGGAGGTTGGCGAAGGTGTTCCACCAGCACCAGCGTGGCCCTCAGGTTGTCCCCCTTTCAGGGTTTCGTTGCAGTTCTGGTCGTACATTTCCTGACTAAGACCCCTTGTTCATCTTTGTATCCCTAAGGCCTGGTTCGTGAGAGACCCTCACTGTTGTTGAAGAGATTGTCCGTTTATGAGGTGTAGAAGGACAAAAAGTAGGTGCTTAAGGAAAGTAGCTTAAGAAGTGTGGAGTGTGGGAGGACTCAGAACAGCAGAGGCCGCCGGAGGGTTCCTCGCTTTGTGCAGCTGCTGCCCGAACTCCTCCCACGGAGCACTGGCTTATTGTTAACACGTCTCTCTCCTCTCCCGGTTGTGAGCCCCCAGACCCAGGGTTTGCACCCGTGTTGCTCAGCACCAACACTTCTAAGCACGTTTTCAGGGTGACTTATTTTCAGGCTAGTTCCTACAGAAAACCCCCCAAAGGTCGTGGCTTATACATGAGCCACAAGCCCATCTTAAACTGGAGTGTCCCAGAGACCTCCTGAAGGGGCTGGTTTTTAGGAAGGACATACCAGGGTGAGGGGACTGCCCTCCGACACCTTCCAAGGAAGAGCAGCCTCTAGGAGGGTGGCTGGCCAAGGAGGTCTGAAGAGCAAGCAAGCCAGGTGGGAGCCAGATGAAGGCACTGGCGGAAGGGCTCGTAGCCTTGCCAGTGCTGTATAGAGACAGAGTGGGGGCTGCAGAAGTTCTGTCAGAGTCCAGGGCTGGCGGGCAGCAGTGCTGAGGCGGGCTACAGTCTGGCTCTTGGGGGGAAGCTAGAGCCCAAGGATCACCGATGCGTTGGTTGTGGGGGTGTGGGAGGCAGAGTAGTTCAGGAGCCCACGTGGTTTTGGGTCTCGGCCGGAGCAAGTGGAAGGATGGAGCTGCCGCTGACTGAGACGGGAAAACTGGGGGGCTGGGCTGGAGCAGTCTGGGCTTGTCCTGCTCCTGAGCACTAGCCGCTGCTGCCATTGTTGGGAGGGAATATTAGTGCAGCCACCCTAGCCGACTGACTCCTCCTGTTGGGAGTCGGAGATGTGCTCTTGAATCCGGGTTAAGGCATTGTATGCTACCAGCTACCATTTTCATTAAATGGAGGAGGCAGGCTAGTTAATTAACTCGGGTGAACCCATTGCCACTGCTGCCAGGTCTGTGTCACCAGCAGAGAACTGGGCTTGGGGAAGTGGGGAGCTGGAGGTAAGGTGGCCACAGAACATAGGTCCCAGGGTGGGGGGTTGTGCCTGCAGGTGAGAAGACACCAGCCGCACATGGATCTTCTCTGGCCTAACTTTCTGAGGCATTCATGTCCTGCATTTCGCCGCCGGCCGTACTGGATAGGTTTTGCAGCACACTCATTGATTAGGCAGTGTTTTTCGATTAGGTGGAGACTTCCTCGAAGTGAACCTCTCTCCTTGGCCCAAGGCCTTGTGTGGCGCAGAGAGTGAGAAGTAGGAGAAGGCTGGGTCCCCGGCTCAGAAGGGAAGGAGGAAGCAGGCCTCCATAGAAGGGGGACTATGGTGGGTGCTGCCCTCGGGACAGGATCCTAATGGAGGTATAGCTCCGAGGGACAGAGCAGCCACTCCTCTTCCCTGGGGGGGGGGGGGGGTCGGGCCCTGGAGCCCTTACATCAACCATCTCCTCATTTTACAGACGAGGAATCTGAGGCCCAGAGGAGGAGCTTTGTGAAGGTGACGAGGCTCCCAGCAGCTGACCAGGTCTGACAGCAGCCACACAGCCTCCAGGAACAGGGCTCCGGTCGCCCGTCCCTTCCCAGCAGCAGCCTGTGAGCCTCCAAGTGTTTGGTTTAGAAAATGCGGTGACTGTATACTGAAGCACCAGCAAAGTGCCATGGACCCGGATGGAGAGTTCCGGTGGGGGGAGTTCAGGAGGGCTGGAACGTTGGGTAAAAGGGTCAGTAGACTCAGCTGGAGGTAAAGCAAGGCCTTCCTGGCTCACAGGTGTCCTCGTAAAAGTGCAGTGGGGGACTAGACATGGGGGAGCTGAGGCAGAGCCCAGGGAGAGGCTGGTGCGTCTGACGCGGGTCTCTGCGCTGGGCTCTGGGTGGGCGTTTTATACGTCTCTCCACATCTGTGCGTGTTGCTATCCTGGTGAGGTGGGCGTTGTTAACTCCTGTCTTCCAGATTGGGAAACTGAGGCTGAGGGAAGCTCAGTGGCTCTTGCCCAGTCCCCCAGAGATGAGCGACACGACTGAGCAAGTGCCTGGCCTCTCGCCCCCAGTTCTGGGCCTCTGCCAGGTTCATCCAAGGGTCTAGGTCGCACAAGGGCGGGCGCTGAGAGCCCTCTGTGGACCGAGATGTCTGGGGCCCGCTGGGCTTGGGGCCAGAGCACAGAAGGGAAGAGATGAAGGCCTCCCTGTCCTCTACCCTTGTCTTTGTGCCGGGCATCTGGCCTTTCCTGCCCAGTTAATACCTGGACCTTGAACACAGGCAGCATTCCTTGCTTTTTATGGTCAGGAGGCATATTTGACTTTGTTTAGAAGATTAAGATCTTTTCTAGGCAGTTGGCTTGTTTGAAAGAGAAAAAGATGAAAGATCTGTTTGCTTCCACTGTCCTCATGCATTTTAGGGTTGGGGGGGCACTGAGGGGTGGAGCATCCAGTGGGTGAAGAAGTCCCCAGAATGGGCACATGAAGATCAAGGAACCCTTACTGCTAAGTTCCAGCTTGGCTTAACTCCTCCGACCCTGCATGCCAGAGCCTGTCCTGCTGCAGGGCTTGCAGTGGCTCAGCCCACCTGGCACCCCTACCCACTATTCACCGGCGGGTGGCCTTCTGCACCGTTCAGCACTCTTGTACTTAGCCTTTCTCAGCAGCCTGCTCGAGTTTGTGTGATTTCAGGAAGAATGCTTTCAGTGTGTCTCCCCACCCCAGTAGTGCGCTCCTCTGTTCACCATTCTGCTGTCTCCTGTGCACCAGAACATGACTCATGGCATTTACATTTCTGGGATGTCATGTAGATGCACACATTCATTCATTCATTCATTCATTCATTCATTCCAAAGAGAAGCCAGAGGAGTTTTCTGCCATTGGCTGCTGTTCTGGAATATTCGGAAGCCAGACCTTCCTGGTCCTTGCCCATTTGCTGAATCTTCCTTTACTGGTGCCTGACCTGGTCACGTGCCCAGGAGCAGAATATGAGCTGTTTTGGTATTGGGTGCCCTCAGCCTGCGCACACCTATGCTGCCTTTCCCTAGAGGGGACCCTCCAGCTTGCTGGTCATCCTTGCCCTTGGCCGTTCTGGAGACACCACTCCTGTTCCTCTGTGCTGGCCTTGCCATGCCTGTTACCATAGCCACCATAGCTCTGGCCCATTCAGTTTTTGTCCTAGGCACCTGCACCAGACCCACCCCTTGCCCCCTCGAGGTTTGTGCCCATGTTGTGGTGTCTGCACCCATGCTGTTGTCACTCTCTTAATGCTGGGAATCAAGGAATTGGTGGCCCTGAAGTCCCAAGGGTCCCAAGGCCCTTGTTGGGTATAGACCAGGTCTGGATGGGGCTCAATTCCCAGCTGGCTTCTGTCGGAATGAGGCTGATCTTGGGTGCTCAGCGGGAGATACGGGTCTCTTCTTCTCTCCTGGTTGGATTAGCAACTCTAGAGTGATCTCAGGGAACTTGCTTTCTCAACATTAAAACTCCAGCTTGCACCATGGCTTGTGTCTGGGGTGCTGAGGTCCAGGGCTAGCTGGGCGATATTGGGGTGGGGGAGGGGCAGGAGAGTTATCAAGGTGCCCTGAGCCTGATGTGGAATTAGAGAGGGGACAAAACACTTGCCAGGTTGATTGTCTGCTAAAGTGGGTTTTTTTTACTTCTCTGTGTTCTTCTCATTTCCTGGCCCCTGGTGGGGTGTCTCCCTGCCACCTGTGGGCTCTTTTCTCATGAACCGGGCATACCTCCTACAGAGAACAAAGCATCATTCTTTCCCAAGCACTGTGTGGTAAGTGTGAAGTGGTGGCCTTGAGTTTTATTTTCATAACAACCATTTACTGCGTGCCTGGAATGTGCCAGACTTTAGGCAACGTAACTAACGTTAGCAGCTGTCACAACCACCTCCCGAATCTCAGTGGCTTCACACAACACAGGTGAGCTCAGTGTAGGTCGTCTGTGGTAAAGGGATGGGGGGAGCAGGGGGCTCTGTTCCACCCAGCCTCAGGGACCTAGTTTCTTTCCTTGGAGTCACTCCCTTACCCTGGGCCTCGGAATTACTCGCTCAGTCCCTTGCGTCCAGCCAGGAATCTGGGGGAAGAGAGACTTGGAGGATCCCATGAGCAGCTTCCTCACCTTTATCCCAGCTGGTGTGCATCCCTCCGTGCTCTGCCACGGAGCTGCACCAAACTGGAAGGGGACTCGAGAGGGTGACCCATCAGTGGACCTGGGGCGAAGGAAAAGGCCAGACTCTGGTGAGCAAGGCTGGTCTGCCACAGAATCCGACAGCTTGTTTACTCAGTGGGTGTTTGCTAGACCCCTGGTCTATGTGTAGACTTGAATGAGGCACCCAGGAGCAAATGGAAGAAGCAGGCACTTAAGTCTGGCATTCATAAGACACAGGGTGTCCCACTCCTTATCCCATGGTCACACCAGCAAGTGCGTTATCTTGAGGTACAGACTGGCTTGCCGTCTTAGGGAGACTGAAGCACAACCGTTGGCAGCTGGGCACTGTGTGCAGGAGGGGCTTCGTGGAAAAGGCAGCAGCTGTCTCTCTGAGGTTGGTATTAGTAGTGATTTGCCAGTGAGCAGTGTGACGCCTCATGGATCAGTGATTGTGGCTATCCTGGACTGGGGGTTTTTGAGAGAAAACTCTTCCTCTTTCTGTCTCCTATAGTAGCCTCCTCCTCAGGGGCTGCTGATTCATGCTCTAACTCACTCAAGCCTTCCATCTGACTTTCACTCCTGTGCTGCCTGGAGAGCAGAGGCCCAGGGAAGGTTTGCCGGGAGCCTGTTCCCTGTCCACAGTGACAGTGGTAGGGTGGGCTGGGTAGCAAGAGCGCCCCAGTTGTGTTTGGGCTTTTTGCTTTGGGTTGATTCTTATAGTTCATCCTTTACCTCCACGTGACCTTGAGAAAGTCACCTTGTCTGGACATCTGTGGCATCATCCATCCATGCAACTCCATTTTAAGATCATTCTCTGAAGAACCCCCATTGTATAATACATGAAAATGGAACATTGTGTGGCTCGTCCTTCCCACTCAGCTCCAGCTCAGGAGCCCTAAGAGGTTTCTGAGCCCAAGGGGCCTCCAGAACCCCTGTCAGGCCCGGGAGCCCTTGTTCTGTGGAAGAGGAGGGCAGGCAGACCTTTTCTAAGACTGGCTTCCTGAGAAGCTTCGGACAGTCACTGCCACCCGTCACGAATCCCGTGGACCCGTGTGAACCACCACATCCCTCCTGTCTTGCTTATGCTCCTCTGCCATCATCCCCCCGCCCCACACAGGTAGACGGGACATGACTGGGTTTGCTGTCGTGTTGATGATCCGTCCTCTTGTCAGAAAGGGTCACATGTGTCTCAGTGAGGAGAAGAGGCAGTCAGTTTCATGAGTTATTGCTTCGTTCGTTCTTCTTGCCCCCAAGAAAAACATTCCAGTCCCCTGAACAACTCCCGCACACTATCTGTCCTCTTTGATGTAAGTGCAGTTTTTCTTCCTAATGAGCTCTGGTCTTCAAATGGGGCCAGGAGGAAAACCAGGGACCTTGGGAATATAAGAATCCTTGGTGAATTACTTTACATTAATGAGACTAATAAGGAAAATCGAGTTCAGCGGCACAGATCAGATCCACGTTCTGGGTCTTGATGATTTAAATTGCAGATCCTAATTAAATGCCCCAGATAACCACGAAGTGGCTTCTGAGGTCCTCTTGACCCAAAAGCTTCTCTGGTCTGTGAACTCTATCAAATGTAAAATTAGTCTGTAGATGTTCGCCTTTAAGCATGTTTATCCCCAGGATCCCACCGTGCCTGTAAAACCTACCCTCCACCCTCCTAGGGGCAGGGGCCCTGCAAGGGGAGGAGAGAGGGGAGGGCGTTTGGGAGCCTCCCTTGGACTGGCAGGTAGTCGGGGTACAGTTGCCTTCTGTCAGGTGGCCTGTCTGCACTGGCCCAGGTGCGGGGGAGTGACCACAGCCTCACTACAGGCCGAGCAGGGCAGCCAGCAAGGCAGTGGAATGCTGGAAGCACACTGGGAAGAAGCTCAAGAAAGAAGAGCTCCTTCCTCCAGCTGATTCACGCCCAGGGTACTGCCTCTCCCTCTGGCCAGCACGGGGTGCAACTGTCAGTCCCGTAAGAGGATGACCTGAAGCTAAGAAAGAGACCAGTTCCCCATGGTCACACCCCCGAATATGACCCCCTTCTCCGTGTGGTCTTCTGTTGGCTCTTTCCTTCTGTGACCTATTTTTTTTTTTAAAGATTCATTTATTTGTAGGAGAGAGAGAGGGGGAAGGGCAGAGGGAGGGAGAGAATCTCAAGCAGACTCCCTGCTGAGCATGGAGCCCAGCACAGGGCTCATCTCATGACCCTGAGATCATGACCTGAGCTGAAATCAAGAGTCAAGCACTTAACCGACTTAGCCATCCAGGCTCCCCAATCTGTGTCCTATCTTTTTATTTTTATTTTTTTATTTTTTTATTTTTTAAGATTTTATTTATTTATTTGACTGAGAGAGACAGAGAGAGAGAGAGATATCATAAGTAGGCAGAGAGGCAGGCAAAGAGAGAGGAGGAAGCAGGCTCCTTGCTGAGCAGGGAGCCCGATGCGGGCCTCGATCCCAGGACCCTGAGATCATGACCTGAGCCGAAAGCAGAGGCTTTAACCCACTGAGCCACCCAGGCGCCCTGTGTCCTATCTTTTTAAATGACTGTGACCAGGACACAGAATATTTCATTAAAAACATGATGCAGAGCTGACATAGATGTTTTTTCATGCTGTTCTCTTTATTATAGTCATTAAAATAATTAAGCTTTTTACTGAAGTATAAAAGATCATTCACATACAGCTCAAAAAATTTTTACACAGTAAATTCAGTCTTGAAACCAGCATGCAAAACAGGAGACAGAGCATTACCAGAGCCCACAAGCCTCCTCATGCCCCACATGCCCTCCCCAGTCAGTACTCAGCCCTCAAAGACACCGCTGTCCTGACTTCTAACACCATGGACTCATTTGGCCTGTTCTTGAACTTTATAGAAATAGAATTGCCTAGATATGCTCTCGTGTGACTGGCTTTCCCCCTTGACGTCGTTTCTAAAAGCTGTCTGTGTTGTTTTGTTTCTAGTTGATGGATGTCTGGATTGTTGCCAGTGTTTGACCATGATGGACGTTATGCTCTAAATGTTCTTTATACCTCTGTGAACATAAATATGCATTTCTGTTAGCAGTTCTACTCTGAGCTATATACTGGGTTGCTGTGGAGCTGTACGTTCAGCTTGGGTAGATACTGCCAGTTTTCTAGAGTGGCTGCACCATTTTACCCTCTGCTAGCAGTGTCTTGGGGTTCTGTTTATCCCATATCCTCACCAAGACTTGGTATTGTCTCCCCCCCCCCATTCTTAACCATTCTAATGAGTGTGCGTGCAGAGGTATCTCGTGGTTATAATTAGTGGTTTCCTGATCCCTAATGAGGTAGAAGAAACTGTCATGTGTTTATTAACTTTATCATGATCATTTAAACAGCCATGTAATAGTGAACCTTATAGATGTTCCAGAATGCACGGACTGGTAGCCGGGCATTTAGATTGGTTCCATATTGTCATTACAAGTAATGGTACAATAAGCATCTTCGGCCTGTTGGCAAGAATTTTGTCTTTGTTTATAAATTTTGATAAATAATGTGGATAATTTGATAAATAAATTTCTGAAATGCAAGTTCTACTTTAATATGTTGTCAGCCATACAAGAGAACCCTGTAATGTTTCCCCTAGGTCTGCCAATAAAGCATATTCTCATGAGAAGAACAAAGAAACTTCTCTTGGAATACTACTTTAGGTGAATATAGGAGTATTTAGCATTCCTTTAATTATTATGAATGAATTTGGTCACTTTTCCAAAATGTTTACCACATGTATTCCTGTTTTATGAATTCATACCTTTGCCACTTGCATTTTTAGTGATTTTTTTTTGTTAATTTGTACAAGCATTACTATAAATTGTAGATATTAGTACTGCAAGTACTTTCCCTGTCTTTACCATTTTTATTGCATATTTTGACTCTGTGTGCCTTTTGATGTCAGCAAACTGGTGAGTCTTCCCCCTTGGAGACTTTTACTGGGACTCCCCAGCCGGGCCACTGCCCTCTCTGCTGAGGTGCCCAGGCTAAACTAAAGGTCCCTAGGTGCTCCAGTGGGAGGGGTAGGAGCTCAGCCTGCAAGAGAAGCTGAGTTTGCCTGAGGGCCAAGCACACTGCTCTGCCCGTCATCTATACCCCAGACTCCAGCAATTTCAGCTAGCTCCCGCGCTGGATCCTGAGGTCTTCTCTGACAGTCCCCCGGGATGGAGTTGGAACCTGGGTGTTCTGCTCCGCAGGAAGGCACCCACGGGCCAGGCAGCCACAGCAGGGCAGAGCCCTCTTCCATTTTTGCACATTTGGTTCTCACTGCAGCCCTGTGAAATGGGTGTACAGCTAGCCTCATCTTTGACACCAGAGGGCAGAGCCTCAGAGGGGCCCAGCAGCTTCTTCCAGAGTCTGATGTTTGTGAGCAAGGATGCCTGGGACTCAGATTCTTAGCTTCTTGTTTTCCCTCAAGCACATCCCAGCCACACAGTGGGCGCTTTAGGCCTGGTCCACGTTCCCCTGGATCACCCCTGGGCTGGGGGTGGGGGGATGGGAATGTGCACTTTCTGTTTCTCATTCTTCTGGGGTTCAGCAAACCTTTGCTTTTGAGCCAAAAGGTTAGATTGTTGTGTGGAGCGCAAAGGAACTGATAGTAGCTCTTGGCTTCCCCATATCTCTAGATATTAAAATTATAACATAAGCATTATAATACGCATTCTCCAGAACTTCGTGTTTGACCAGCTTGTTAAGTTTATAATTTTCTATTTTTAGATGATGGATTTGGACGTGCTTCTATGAGGAAATGCCACGTGTCTCAACTGGTCCAAGAACAAACATGTCCAGTAAGTTGCTGGGTGAATGTTAACTCAAGAGCGGGAACACAGGCCTTTCGGGGGCATAGGTGTTGACATACTTTGAGAAGACAAGAGTGTCTGGATACATGGAAACCTTTGGAAGGAGTGTTTGAAACCAGCCTTATTTTGCAATCCAATTATCTTCACTTCTAAAGGCTGGTTCCTTCTAGAGACAGCAGGAATTGTTGCATAGAGGACTAGAAAAACATAAAACTCACTTCTTGCTGCTTAACCCACTTCTTAGAGCCCAAGGTGTGTTCTGTGCCACGCCAGGGCCTCTGATTCAGCCCATGGTGACACCTTGCCAGAGACTTCTGTATCCATAGCACACAGCCCTATCCACTTTAGTCAGGCACAGATTACATGCACACGTGTTTCAGGAAAGCAAGCCCATGCCCAAGACACATGTGAGGCTTCTGTAGCTCTGGGAAGAAAGAGAGCAGGCTGGATACATGTGCCTCTGTCTCTCCAGTGTTCTACCATGCCACCATAGCCAGTAGTGGGTGGCAGGCCTCTTCGTGCATCTCATACCTTTCTGACAGAGGTGAATTGACTTAATTTTACATATTCTGTGAGACTTGTCAACAGAAGAGCGTAATAAAACAAGAAAATTTCAAGAACCATCTTTTATCATTGTATCTAAAGCATCATTTGATGTGGCATGTCTTTGTTGAAGAGAACATGATTTCCTTACGTGATCCCATGATGGGCATATATGTTGGTGGCATGTGTGAGTGTTGGAGAGTGTAGAGGAAGAGGTCACTAGAAGGGGCCTACATCATTGGACTCCACTCCTGGCTCCTCACTTGCCCGTGTTAGGCACATATTCTCTCCATGGGAGCATGGTCTCTCAGTCACCGATCCTGTTTCTTACCAGTGTTTGTGCCTCTTTCTCAGGACTACCGCCACCTTAGGGGACTAGGGTTTGGTGACAGCGCTTCCCGGGGAATCAGGCGTGGTCTGATCCAGGAACAGGAAGCACGTCATCACCAATGACATCATGACAGCAAGAGAGCACAGCCCTCGCCATGGCGCCAGGGCCCGTGCGATGCAGCGGGCTTCCACCATTGACGTGGCAGCCGACATGCTGGGCCTCTCTCTGGCAGGTGAGCCTCACGGGACCTCCTCCATGTTCCTGGGACAAGGTCACCACACACAGGTCCCACATGGTAGCAGTGCTGGGAGGGCCATGCCTGCCTCGTGGAGTCCCTGCGGACAGCCAGAATGATCCCCCAAGGATGGTCCCGGGCTGGAGGGCACCCTGCTGTGGCATTCTTTTGGTTGAATCAGGGAAAGGGGGGGAAGGGAGGTTAGTCTTCTTCGCGGGGCCGGTGCATTCTGCCTGCTGGCAGTTTCCATCTTGGGTGGGCTCCCCCAGGGTTCATTTGGCAGTAGGTGATACAGGAATGTCCATGGTGCCCATCTGGCAAGTGCCCAGGCCATGATCAAAGCCTTCCTTGTTGGGGGTGTGCAGAGCTGAGGAAGGGAGGAGGGGTTTGGTTTTGGAGTCTGAGACTTCTTAGGAATCTCAGAAGCAAAATGTTTAGAAAATGAAGAAATTATCTGATGTAATAATTTCTGAGGGGGGAAAAAGTAGGATATTGGGTCTTTTGAATAAAGTCTAAATGCAAGGAAAAGTTTATGAAGGGTGATTTTTTTCCCCTGTCATTTCTTTTTTATTTAGGAAATATACAAGATCCAGATGAGCCCATTTTAGAATTCAGCTTAGGTAGGTATCTTTTTGAATTTTTTGTTCATTTGTTTTAAAATGTATGTTGCTTAAAAACAAAAACCAGACCTTGGCATGAATCTGTATCTGAGAACTTCCTGCTGCCAAAGTGTTTCTGAGATGAAGCCCCAAGGCAGGTGTGAATGCCCTGTGTGTGAGAGGGAACCTGGAGCCCACAGGCCTTGGGGCTCCTCAGCATACATTCCATTCCCTCTGGGCTGGGGTGGGCAGTGGGAGGGAGATAAGCACCCAAGAGCTCCAAGGACAGTCTCTGTCTCCCTCCCCCTAGGGGAGGCCTGGAGGGGTGGGATTGTCAGCCCCAGCTAAGGCCCCATGTGGTCGAGCTTCCATGTCTAGCCCTTGTTCCCTACTCTGGGAATGGAGGCAGTGACACCTAGTGCTTTCCCTCTCAGGCAGCATCAGAATGTCCTAAATACTGGCCTGAGTGCCCTAAAGTTGTCCTAAAGAATTGTAGTAGAGTGTGCTGGCTCTGGGATCAGGGAAGCATGGCCTTACCGTGGCTCACCCAGAAGGTTGGGCTGCCTCGTGGGGTCAGCCGAGGATGGTTCTGCTCCAGAGCCTGATGCTATCCTGTGCTGCTCTCCCCTTCCCTTGTCCCCTGGGCGGTCAGTGTTGGCCCGTGGCCTGGCAGTGGTGTCCAGGAGGTGGTATGACGTAAAAGAAGCTCCTCCTCAAGAATCAGATGACCTAGATCCTAGTCCAGACTATGCCACAAACTAACTGCATGGCCTTGAGCCTGCCACTTGGCCTTGCTGGACCAGTTTTGTGCCAGAAGGGGTTGTTACCATTTGAGAGACAAAGAAGATCATGGTGCTTAAAACAAAGCGAAATCAGACAAACAACTTTGACTAATGACCAAATCCTTAAAAATGTAAGGGCATTATTATTATCAATTTAAGATTAAACTTTGAAAACGTCCCCATTTCAGACTGAATGCCCCTAAACAAGTTCAGAGGGTTTCCCAACCCTGACTTGCTGGCGGGTTCTGCAGTGGGAGGGAGTCCTGCAATGTGGACTGAGAACAGGGGGTTGGGGAAGTAGCCTGTAACCCTGCTGGGATTCCCCCAGCTGCCCACCCCCAACCTATAGCTTTCTTGCTCTTCACAAATTATAATACTAACCCAAGGACTTCCAGTTTCACAAGAGAAGAGTGGACTTATTTCCACCCCCTTGTCTTAAATCATCTCAGACGCCAGGAAGAATAAGAAACAGAAACACACACTCTGTGCAGTGAGACATTTTTGGAACCCCCAAAATGAAACTCATGAGGAGGAGGGAGCAGATGGAGAGGAATGTGGTCACACCTGCTTGTCTGTGAGGGTGGTGGATTTGTCCCAAAGATACTGGGGACCTCAGAAACTAAAGCAGAGGCTTATTGGAAAGTTTGTGTAAGAACGAATTTAGAGTTCTGGTTCCCACCACACTCTCTAAGTCCTGCAGGGCCGGGTAGTTAGTCTCTTAAGAAACTTGGGAGGCAGAGAGGTTCTGGGCTGAGGTCCATGAGCATGGAGGAGAACATGGTGAAGGGCCAGAAGTCTACTGAATAACAACCCTCCACCTTGCCCTCCCCAGCCTTCGTCTCTTACCTAATTCTGCCAGGCTTAGTCTTCCAGGCAGAAGACTCTTACTCTGGAGAAAGTAAAGCACCCACTCCCCCTCCCTGCAAAGAGGCAGACCCCAACCGAAAGCAGGCCACGTAGCCACCCAGGCACTGTTGTGGAATTGACCCGGCCCACCCTCACGCTCATCCTTAAAAACAAATGGGCATTCTTTTGTGCATATAAAGATTGGTATATGCATGCTGATTGCAGCTTGATTCGTAACAGCCAACACTGGAAACAACCCACGTATCCATCAGCAGGAGAATGGTACATGCGTACAATGGAGTACCACTCAGCAAGGAAAAGGAATGAGGTACTGATACATACAAGGATGGATCTAGAAGCATTGTGCACAGTGAAAGAAGCCATATTCAAATGTGTATTTATGAGCCTGTTTACGTGGAGCTCAGGAAGACTAATCCACGGTGACAGAAGACCTGTCATTGGTTGTCTAGGAGTGCTGATGAGGACTGACTAGAAAGAGCACGGGGGACCCTTTGGGCAATGGAAATGTTCTGTATCTTGACTGTGGTAGTTATATGGATGTAAATGCTTATCAAAACTCATTGAGCTCTGCACTAAAAATGGGCACATTTTCTATATAAATACCTCAAAGTTGATTTAAAACAAAATGTAAGAATGGCTGAAGATTGAAGGCCCAACACAGGAAAGAAGAAGCAGGAAACAACAGAACTTGGAAGAAACACAGACATTGAAGAAAGTAGAAGAAAACGTCAAAAAATTAGAAGAAAAGATGGCATACCCATAACGTAAGAACAGGACACTGGGAAAAAAAGAGAACCTTAAAAATGAGCAAAGCATTAAAGCTTCTAGAAGAAAACAGGGTCACTCCCAATCTCAGGGTAGGCAAAGGTTTCTTGGACAGAGTGCAGAAAGTACTAGCTCTGTGCTTTGTTTGCTCTCACTGCCTAACAGATTACCACAGATTGAACACCTTGAAACAACACAAACTTACTGTCTTACAGATTGCTTAGGTTGAAAATCCAGTGGGCTCAGTGAGGTTTCTGCTTGGAGTCTTACAACACCAAAATCAAAGTGTCATCAGGGCTGCATTCTTTTCTGGGGGTGCCAGGGGAGAATTTGTTTCTTTGCTCTTCATATTGTGGCAGAATTCAGGGTTTTTGTGTGTGTGTGGTTTTAGGACTGAGGCCCCCATTCCTTTGCTAGAATCCAGGTGAGGCTGGTTCTCATTGATGAAAGCTGCTCACATTCCTTGGTTTGTGGCCCTCTTCCTCCATCTTCAAAGCCAGCAGTGGTGGGCGGAATGCCTTTCATGGTTTTTTCCCCCATAGTCACAGCTTTCTGACTCACCCTTCCACCTTCCTCTGCTACTTTTAAGAACTTGTGTGATTAGGTTAAGCCCACGCCAGTAATGCAGAATAATCTCCCCACATAAAATAATCTCCCCACATCAAGGTTCCATGACTTTAATCACATCCATAGTGCTTGTAATATATTCACAGGTTCCAGGTATTAAGATGTGGGTACTTTTTTTGGAGGGAGGGACAGTTTTCCTATCACTCCCTAAGACTAAAAGTCTAACTAACAAACAAACCTAAAAATCTGTAAGAAAATAAATTGATAAACCACAGACTGGGAAAAAATATTCACAACACATATATCTGAGAAAGAACAGGTCCAGAATAAAATACTCATAAATTAACAATAAAAAGGTCAACCATTCTAGTTTAAAAATGAGCAAAAAACTCAAGCAGACTCTTGACAAAAGAAGTTATAGAAAGGAACAATAAGCATGTGGTGAGAAAATGCTTTGCATCATTACTCGTCATGGAAGTGCAAATTCAAACACATCCATCAGAAAACTACAAAATAAAGACTAAACCTACCAAATGTTGGGGGGGATGCAGAACAACTGGAACTCCTATCCATTGCTGATGGGATTATAAAATGGTGCAACTACTTTAGAAAACTGTTAGTGTCTTGCAAAGTTAAACATATCCTCTACTATAACCTAGAATGTCACTGTTAGGTACTTATGCAAAAGAAATGAAAGCCCATGTCCACCAGAAGACATAAACAGGAATATTTTTAGCACCTTTATTTACAGTGGTTGACCACCAGAAACAACCCAATGTCCATTAACAGAATGGATAAATAAATTTTGATACATTCATACAGTGGAATCTAACTCATCAATTTTTGAAAAAAAAGTGAATATGAGTACATACATCAGTGTAGATGAATCTCACATTCAAGAACAGACAAAGTGATGGAAATCAGAAATTGGCTGTAGAAGCTGGGGAATTGACCGGGAAGTATGAGGGGGGAAATTTCTAGTCTGATGTTTTGGAGAAGTTTTCTATCTTGTTTTGGTGATGGTTGCATAGATGCATATGATTGTCAAAACTAATTGAATTGGAAACCTAAGCTCTTGGTATTTTATTATATCCAGTAAATAGTGAACTTTCATAAAGGCACGAGAAGGTAATACAAATGGATAGAGAACTAAAATTATTTTTCAGAAGCAAAAATCAGTGTCTATATTTTAAGTCACTGGTGAGCATTTAAAAAAATTGGGAATGATGAGGGCCTTGCCATCTTGGGGGAAGGGGAGCATGAGAAGGACTTGTTTCCAATGTAAAAGATCACCTCCATGTGACAACTGACAGTGTACTTGTCCTATCCCTAAGTGTCACTGATTTGTGTGCGTGTGTGTGTGTGTTTCTCTGGGTGTGTTTGGAACCGAGAACTAACTAGAGCTTGATTTTAAAGGATTCGTTTCTTTCCTGTCTTGATTCCATAGCTTGCAGTGAGTTGCATACTCCATCGCTAGATCGAAAACCAAATAGTTTTGTAGCAGTGAGCGTCACCACCCCTCCTCAGGCATTCTGGACGAAGCACGCCCAGACGGAGATCATCGAGGTGGGTGCTGCCGGCTCCAACCCCGGAGCTCTGCGACGGGCTCGCACGGCGTCAGCAGCCCTCGTGGTAGGACTGCGGGTGACCCGAGCGCCTGGAGCTGCCCCTCAGTGGGTTCTCAGTGTGTTGATCTTCTCTTCACATTCATCTGGGTGGCGTTTGTATTTGCCATGTCCTTTACAGTTACTGATGAGCTATTGGCTGGTTGTCTTTGAACAATGATCCTATAAGGTTATTGCCTTTTAAGAGGTAAGGAGCTCATTCTTCCTTGTCATTTTTGTTTGGCTGCTGCTTTTGGAAAATTATGTTCGTTAATCACAGTTTGGAGAGTGTTAACTATTAACCAGCCTTCTTATTGGACAGACACCTATTTTTATTGGCTTTCTTCATACATCCTTTTATAGTGCGTGTTTTACATTTATGTTTTACACTAAATTAAATGATGTGCATTCACCTTAGGAATTTTACCAACTCCTTTTAGATAATTAAGCACCATAAGTAAGTTACAAAATTAAGTATAGGATCTGTGTGTGATTGTGCAGGATTTTTTCTGTGATGTCTGTATGAATTAAGCCCTCCCTCGCTGTCTCAAACAAACTTAAACTGAATTTCCTCCCCTTCCCCCTTTTACATTTTGGAACATAAACCACCCTTTTTCATTCTCTTGGAAACTTATTTCCAAGTTCAAATCAACAGTTTTGTTTTGTAAGCATCTGCTGAGCCCTGCCTGTGCGTGGAGCATAGCACCGGGCGCTGGGGGTGATGCGGACACCTCAGACGCCGGGTCCCTGCCCTCGGGGAGCATCCCATCCTGTGGGTGGGGAGGCAGAGTAAGCGTGGTCCATCTCTACATGGCTGTGTGGGAAGGGGTGGAGTACAGAGAGGAGGGCGGCTCCTGGGGTGGCCCGTCTAGCTCTGTGGATGGGAGAGGCTGCCTCGGGTGGCGCTTAGTGAAATCCTGACTTTGGAGATCTGAGGGGGGACCCAGGACGCTGCACAAGCTCCCGGGTAACGCCTGTGTGGCCAGTTTGGGGACCATGTGTTGAAGAGCACCCCAGAGTTCTGCGGTAGTTATGCAAAGGCACGCAGTAGGATGGCATCAGGTGGGCTTGGAGAATGACCTTATAGTTCTGTGTGTGCAGAAGGCCCAAGGGAAGGAGCAAGGGAGAGAAGCCTTGAACGTCAGGCCAGTAGTTTGTAGCCAGCCAGTGCAGGCTTTTCGGAGGGCAGTTTCCTGATTAGGTGCGGTTCAGGGAGGTCCTCAGTTAACAGTCATCTGGGGGAGTGTGTAGGACCTGACTGGCAGTGGAAGGAGTGGAGAGAAGAGGTGCATGTGACAGGCTCTGGAGGTGGGTTTGCGGGAGCAGTTCATCATCCCTAAGTGGTTGAGAATGATGGAGAAAGAGGTATAAAGCTGACATTTGTCACCTCCTTGGGAAGAGAGCCAGAGATGGCCTTAACCAAGGGCAGATGGAGGGTGAGGTTGGGTGGGCTGCGGTCCCAGCAGGCTGCCCAGGTGGGGCCGTCCAGCAGACCTTGAGAACCGGGACCTGGAGCTGCAGAGGGAGCACAGCTGGAGGCATGGGACCCACAACAGGCACGGACAGGACTATGAACCATCTGGCTGAGATAGCTAACCGCTGCCTGAGAAAGAGAGTATGTTATGGGGCTCTGGGGGCAGAGCTAAGCTGCCAAGAAATGGCCACCTAGGAGCTAGAAACTCACAGCTCGTCTTTTGAAAAGGATAGCCTTAAAAAGGTCAGTTCTTCATTATTCCAACTGTGGGCTTCTGGAAATAAGAAACGAATTACGCCATTCATTTCTTCTGTCATCTGCCTTTGTACGTCTTAAAGGAACAACCCAAAGTAGGAGATCCAAACACATCACTCATCTAAAGTGGTAATATCAAGAATACACACGGACATATGAGTTGTTTCACTTTTAGAGGATCCCTTCTAGTGAGCGAGCCCTCGGGCGCGGCTGTGTCGTGGGCCGGCCTGCAGCGGCTGGAGAGGCCTGTCACACTACTTTGTCCTGTCTCTAAGCAGCGTTTGGGCCTGTTTGTCGGTGTCCACTTAGGCCCCCAACAGTGTGTATTGATCCAAGTCGGTAAGAAAGCTAGTGTCCCATTCTGAAGATGTTGGTGTGTTTCCAAAGCAATTACTCGGAAAAACCCAACTCTGTGTATTCTGATTTTATTCTCTTTTCTCTTCTAGGGAACCAACAATCCAATATTTCTAAGCAGTATTGCCTTCTTTCAAGACTCTCTTATCAATCAGATGACTCAAATCAAACTCTCCGTGTATGATGTCAAAGATCGATCTCAGGGAACAGTTAAGTAACACGTGGTTCATGGGATTTTGTTCCCTTTTTTTAAAGTTCTGTAATCATCTGAGTGAGAGATGAACACAGATTAACTTCACTGCTTTGCTCACAGAGTAACTGATGTCCAAACGTGTTCGTCTTTAGGAATTTCTTCCTGAGCATCCCTGTTGGGTTCCTGAGATAGGGTCAGATGTGTTGTAGGAACCAGACCACTGGACGCCTCTGAGACCTGGTATCTGTGCTAGAGGCAAAGCAAGCATACTAATGCCTTCTCTCCCTGCTCTTCCTCAGATGTATTTACTGGGCTCTGGAACATTCATTGTCAAAGATCTGCTCCAGGACAGGCATCACAGGTTGCATTTAACACTAAGGTTGGTATTTAATTGTGTTCCCTTGAAAGGATCTGGAATTAGGAGGTCCAGGGACAAATGGACGATTTCCTGCACTCAGAGAGGGCCCAGCCCCCTCCCAAAGGCTGGTGTCAGTGAGCAGCTGGTTGCTTTCTGAAGTGAGATTAAAACTCAGTCCATCAGAGGACCTTTTAGGGAATGGACATGTGCAGTATGCATAGGAAACATGAGCCCTGTTATAGGCACACCTAAAGGAAAACCTAGGTACATATCTCAGAATACTCAATAATTTGTTTCTCATCTTTTCCCTCCCCAGTAGAATAAGATCTCCCAGGCAGCAGGGTTTTTGTCTGCTTTGCTTCATTGCCGTATCCTAAGCACCTAGAACAGAGCCTGATGCTCAGTAAATATTTATGGAAGGGAGGAAGGAGAGCCCCCACTGTATCCCTGAAAGGAAGATGAAAGAGGTTAAGACGTCAGCCCTTCCCAAATTCATTTCGGGACAATTCTCACCAAAACCCCAGCATGGTGTTCTTTTTTCAAAGTAATGTGAAAGTTGAGAAGATAGTCCAAAATAGCAAAAGTAATTTGACAAGGGTTAATCACCTGCTGGACAGTGCACCATTCTGAAGCTACGGTGGGGGCAGTGTCACAGGCACCGGGCAGAGCGAGAGTCCTGGTTTGGCCCTTGGTGTGCCTCGGGCACCTGCCTCAGCAGGAAGGCCGAGTCTTACAGAAAATGCAAGGGGTCCAGTGGGGCTAAGGGCTGCTAGGAAAAAATACTCAGGTGCATCATGTGCCAGAACTTATTCTAGTTGGATCAGAGCTAAATAGAAGAAACAGACACCTCCCTTTTGCAAAGGGGCTGCATAGGACTCTTTTTTTTTTTTTTTTTTTTTTTTAATTTTATTTTTATTATTTGCCCAAGGGGTACGGGTCTGTGAATCATCAGGCTTACATCTTTCACAGCATTCACCAAGCATAGGACTCTTGAGCAGAGAGCATGGGGAAGCACTTCTCCAGGCATGAGAGCAGGGAGAAAAAGTCACAAAGGAAGTTGTCCGTATATGTGACCACATAAAAGTTTAGAACCTGGCTCAGTCAGACACGTTAAATAAAAAGCCCGAGGTGTTAGGGTGTCCCCGGGGCTCCCTGGATGAATCGGATGGGTCCAGGTAGCCGGGCGCCACCCTGAGGGGCCTCACGGGTGAAGCTGAGCTCACCATTAGCTGTATCGTGTCAGGATTCACAGTCTTTGGGAAACCCTCCGCTTACTTGGAGTCCAGGCCTACGTCTTGGGTCTAATCAAAGCTTAAGGGTGGGTGGGAAGGAACAGAAGAGGGTTTGGTGCCAGAAGAAGGTGATTTCCGGTCCTGGTTCCGAGATGTGTCCTCACCACTCTCTGGGGCAAAGGTCAGCCCAGGGGCCAATGGCCGCCTCCCGAGCAAGCATGGCTCTTCCCCTCCAACTGTACCCCAGGCACGTCCACACTTCTCTGTGGAGCTGCAGCCCTCCTCTCTGCTCTCACGGTTTCCTTGTCCATCCCCCGACCCATGGGGCCTGTGCATGGAGTGAACACTGGCTGACTGACCCCTCGGTGACCCAGGATGGCTGAGCTTTGCATTTAAGCAGAAAACATGGCCTCTTCTCAAAGCACTTTGCTCGTGGCAGATCTGCAGAGAGTGATCGCGTGGGTAACATCACCGTGATCGGCTGGCAGATGGAGGAGAAGTCGGACCAGCGGCCCCCTGTGACCCGGTCTCTGGACACCGTCAATGGGAGGGTGAGCACGCTGCCTTGTTCCTCTATGTTGGAAGGAGTCACAGGATGTGTCTAGATGGACTTTGCCTCTGTGCTCCGGGAAGGGAGAGACAGGGCCCCCAAGGTAGAATGTGCCCGCCACACCCTCTCCACCCCCGCCCCCACCAGGCATTTCTCAAAGTAGTGAGAAGGGGGTTCCCTCAGGGAGCGTGACATGCAAGGCTGTGCTGGGTGGGAGCCTGGCTGGAGGAGCTGCAGTCGGGGGTGGGGCGGCTGGGGATGCGGAACGAGGCCTGGACTACCTTTGCTGTTTTCTAGACCTTCCCTCCCCGGCATGCGTGTGCCACACGGCCGCCTTCTACGCGCCTCCCATCCGCACAACCTCTGCAGCCTCTCACCTACCTCTCCCCTCTCCACCTCCTCCACTCCCTCTGTCACCCTGCCTCCTGTCACCATTGCCCACACAGCCCCGCACGCTCTCAGACTATAGTTCTAATGTACCAAACACTGGTAAGTGGTCATTGCTGTAACATACAGAGCTAGCTCATTTTACCCAGAATCAGCCCAGGAGGTCAGCCGTGCAAAGGTTCCTGAGCATCATCTGTTTCCTGCCTCTCATTCTGTATGTCACAACCCTGCAGTGCCGGGTGAAGTGACCTAGTCACTGGAGAATCGTGTGTGTGGCCTGAGTGCAGGGTACTGACAGGTAGATTAACTAGGGGCTGGGGCAGTGTATTCCTGTAGAGTGAATGGTGGATACTAATATTAAGAGTTCTCCGGGCGCCTGGGTGGCTCAGTGGGTTAAAGCCTCTGTCTTCGGCTCAGGTCATGATCTCAGGGTCCTGGGATCGAGGCCCGCGTTGGGCTCTCTGCTCGGCGGAGAGCCTGCTTCCTCCTCTCTCTCTGCCTGCCTGTCTGCATACCTGTAATCTCTGTCTGTCAAAATAAATAAATAAAATCTTAAAAAAAAAAAAAAGTTCTCCGATGATGCACGTGGGCCCCTTTTTTGCCGAGTATTCTGGAGTTGTCTGGGTCTCACTGTGTGTCTGCTTTTCTGTCCACGTCATTAGATGGTTCTCCCCGTTGATGAGAGCTTGACAGAGGCACTGGGAATCCGATCCAAGTATGCTTCGTTGCGAAAAGACACTTTACTGAAATCAGGTAAACAGCTTCCTCCGTTGGTCATCTTGCCGCTCTTGTGAGTGTCCACTCGGGCCGCGCTCACCCTTTCCTCCCTGCCTGCTCGGATTGTCATGGCCAGGCACCCCGGTTGTCACCTCCCTGCCACGTTTCTAAGTGCCGTGCTTTCTGCCAGCATGTGGGCTTAGCAGTCCTCCAAGCAAGGGGTGTGTGGGGGGGTCCCTCCTTCATTCCACTCTTCCTCGTGTTGCCTGGGGTTTGGTGGCTGACCCTCCCCACCCCTGCCCCTGTGCTCCAGGTCAGTTCCCCATCCTGGGGCCAGAAGACGGCGTGTTGCTGGGGAGGGGCAGCCGGGTCTCTCACTTTGGTGGGCTTTGGCTTAAGTGTTTGCGTTCTCTGGAGAGGAACACTAAGAAGCAGCATCGAGGCCCCCGGGAGGAGGGCCCCGCTCGGCAGCTGCGTCGCTGGCTCACATGCGGCCTCTGTCCCCTCCCCATCCCCCGCCTCAGTGTTCGGGGGCGCCATCTGCCGCATGTACCGGTTCCCCACCACGGACGGCAACCACCTGCGGATCCTGGAGCAGATGGCGGAGAGCGTGCTCTCCTTGCACGTGCCCCGGCAGTTCGTGAAGCTCCTGCTGGAAGAAGACGCGGCCAGGTGAGGCCCCATGGAGAGGCCGCCCTCCCGTCAGGCCTGGGTCGTCTGCCCCTTCCTTTCCTGAAAGCTCTTAGATGCAGTGGGTAGAGCACTGGCAGCAGAGGAGCTGGCTTCAGACCCAGCCACCGCCACCTGCTTGCTTGATGGCCTCGGCTTGCCGAAGCCTGCATTCACTCTCCTGAGCTCCTGTGCGAGGCCGTCAGCAGACAGGGTGAAGGAAGCACCAGACATGCGCCCAGCACACAGTGCCTGCCCGCCTCCCTTCCCCTCTCCTTTCCCCTCTCAGTTGGCCTGTAGAAAGTTAGGAGTGGCTGGTCGTTCTTGGGTCCTGGCCGCCCCGGTCGTCGGTTTCCTAGGGTAGGGCCACAGTGACAGAGGCTGCAGAGAGCTGTGTGTGACCCACTGGGGCCCTCCGGTCCTCCATATCTCTCAGCCAAGGGCATGTCCCTTCGGTCCCACGGCAGGGAGAAGCCAGAGAGGTGGTTCAGCCCCAGATCGCAGAGCGTGTCGCCCGTCTTCCTCAGATGTCGTTTCTCCTCGCTCTCCTAAGACAGTGTTAATTATGAACACAATATAATAAGCGTGATAGGACACAGTGCAGCCAGGATCTCACTGTTTGAATGCAGCTATTTTTAAAAATTTTTTATCTTGGAAAAAAATTCAACCTAAGAATGACAAGAATAATGCAATGAGCCGCTTTATCCATGTGTACTATTTTATAGTCATTTTCACTTGAAAATTTTCCTTTCAGCTTTTCCATATTTGTGCAGATTTTCCTAGCTACCATCTACATTCGCACAGATCTTCAGTGTTCCTGTTAGAATTCTAATTTCGGCATAAATTCCTGTTATTTGGTGTATTACTAGATTATAACTTTGAAGAGTTTACTCATTTCGCAAGAACTTTGGCTTTGAGGGTTTCGTTGTTGTGTTTCACACCAGTTTCACGCCCGTGGCTGGTGTGGTGTGTGGTGTGGAGGGCTTCTTGATGAGTGAGACAGGCTGTGGAAGGTAGTCCCTCTGAGAAGTGGGGGCCGCGCCCCGAGCCCCAGCTGCGTGAGCTGTGTGCAGAAGTCAGATGGGGTAGGCCTCTGTGAGATGGTAACATTAAACTGACCCCGAAAGCACGAGAAGGAACCGAAAGACGAGCAGATACAGGGAGAGGGTCCAGCGGCAGCCAGGCAGGTGGGGCTCGTGCTCAGGAGCAGACCCTCGGCTGCAGGCCAGCTGGCCAGCGTGGGTCTCACCATAGCCTTGCCTGCGTGCGTCCTCTTTTACTTTGATTTTGCCGTTTTCATAATAAAATGGTACAACTTTCTGTTTTAACTTCAGATCATCTAGTAGATTCCATAAAATTAGCTTCCCTCCCCTCAAAGTAAAACATGCATATAGTATAAAAAAAACAGATAGTACCAAAAGGCTTTTAACAACGACAAACAACCACTTTTACCCGTTGTAGCGTTTACCACTATATTTCTAAATAAACATATAGTGTACTCTCTTAACCGGTTTTGGGGATTAGCTACTGATTCCCTGTGATGCAGGTTTTAGATCTTTTGTACTTTCCCGTTCCCCGGCTTCCTAATATGGTTATCCTTTTTTTTTTTTTTTTCTTGAAGTCCATCTTGTGTTTTCATTATTCTGATTACATAGTTATTGTTTACTGCTGAGCTAAGACAGTTATGTTTCCGTTCTTACACAGCTTTTTTTTTCTGGAGGTGACAGATCCTCTTTTTTCTTCTCCCTTTCCCTGCCTTCATGCTACTTTTAGATTTAGATTTACTCCATTACTCACATGGAGAAAGAAATCATAGCCGAAGTTGCCAGCCTCCTGTGGCCCTTGTCCCTCACCCTGAGGGATAGCCCTGAGACAGAGGGGGCTAGGTGAGCGCAGCAGAGCATGGCCGCCTGCTGCCAGCCAGCTGTGGACCTCTGCTCGGCAGCTTTATGTTCTGCAGCAATGTTCTTAGGGGCAGGGCCGAAAGGCCCAGGCCTCCCCAGAACACGGGGGCAGTGAGAAGCTGTCTCACAACCGCCCCTGTGGGAGACAGAGGTGAGTGAGATGACCTCAAGCAGTCGGTCATGGGCCTCCACTCATCTCATCTTCCCAGAGGATCCCATGTGGCCTGTGTGGGTCCAGGCAAGGAGCCACTCCCCTCTCCTCCACTTAGTTTTCCCCGGACATTTGACAGAGTTTCTGTGAAAAGCGTCTCTGTGCTTTTCCACGTGGTGAGTGGTCTGCCTGTCATTCAGCCATTCCTCCTAGAGCGATGTGTCATCTGCCTGCTTGCTTGCTCTGTGAACATGCAGTGTAGCCGTTGTCCGAGGCCTTCCCTGGCATCGACCACACTTCCATATCCATTTCATTCTCCTGCTTGGTTGGGACACCAGTGCCTCTCCCAGGGAAGGGAGCCAGCTCTGTGGCCTGATACGTGTGTGTATGTGTGTGTCTTCCTTGCAGAGTGTGTGAGCTGGAGGAGTTGGGGGATCTGTCCCCTTGCTGGGAGAGCCTCCGACGCCAGATTGTCACTCAGTACCAGACCATCATCCTCACCTACCAGGAGAACCTGACTGACCTCCATCAGTACAAAGGTGGGTGCTGGGTCTCCATTTTCCCAGCTAGAAAACGAGAACCCAGCCCAAGTACTCTCCCTGACAGACACTCTAATGGGTTTTTAAAAATAGGTTCTCATGTAGGTGTGAATTCTTTCGAATATGCATTTCTCATAAGAAGACGAGTATGTGAATTGCATTGAAAATTCCTTCTATGGTGTCTTCTGCCAACAACTTATGTAGGATGAAATTTAGGAGAGATGAAATCATAGTCTTTTGGTTCGTGTTATTTTTTTGTCTTGGTCTAAAATGCCCAAAGGAAATGCCCCAAAGACATAAACTGTTTTCTTTGAGACAGAGTGGTTTCCTAGATTTCCCAGTTTAAACATTCAACAGTCCTTATATTGAACACTGAATTGTGTGAGTGGAGGTCTCCATTTTAAGGTTTAAAAGAGAAAGTGAAGTATAGACACCTCACATTTCTTCTTGAAAGATCCTGTTTGATTTTCAAAATACTCTAAGGGTAGATTTAGAAGACTTTTCTTAACTAATTCCCTTTTTATTCCAAAATAGAATGTATTTTTTTGGTTTTTCGTTATTTTATTCTCTATCTTTAGATTCTTTCCTCCCCCACCCCCCAACTACATGATGGAATTTCAGGGTTAAAAGAAAATTATAAGTCCTTAATATTAAGGTTTTGATACAGAACATATGAACCTGTCCATGAACTTGGCTGAGAAGAAGCCACATACAGTCATGAGAACAAGATGATGGTGCCCTTGGGTTTGGTTTGAATCTGAAAGGCAGGTCTAAGTGTATTGGCAGCATATAGCTGAAGAGACGTAGGGACCTACCCATGCCAGATACCTGTTACCTGGGAAAGCAGGAGACCCACCTGAGCTTGGGTTTCCAGAGCAGAGTATCTCAGGTGTCAGGTGTCATTGTGCATCCTGGTCCCTGAAGATCTTGCTACAGTGCAGATCTAGGATTCTTCATTTCCAACAGGCTCCCAGGGTGCCACTGCTGCTGATCTTTGGGCCCCCTGTACGGGTCAGGCCCTGGAGGGCAGTCTCCGAGCACCAAATGCAAAGCAGACAGTGGCTGGTCTGCATTTTGTATGCTGGTACAATTTACCTTTTTTTTTTTTTTTTTTTTTTTTAAAGATTTTATTTATTTATTTGACAGAGAGAGAGAGATCACAAGTAGGCTGAGAGACAGGCAGAGAGAGAGGAGGAGCCGAGCCTGGAGCCTGATGCGGGCCTCAATCCCAGGACTCTGGGATCACGACCTGAGCTGAAGGCAGAGGCTTTAACCCTCTGAGCCACCCAGGCGCCCATTCAATTTACCTTTTATCACTAAAGAGAAAATGTATTTCTTCTTCTGATCACCAGTTAATTTGTAATCGCTTTCTTTTCTAGGCATGTAGTTCTTAATTAGTGTTGGATTCTGATCGTAGAAACNCCACCCCCACCCCCAACCCCCCCCCCCCCCCAAGTAGAATCAAGGGAACATGTTTAGGTCTGTGTTTCAGAAGGCCAGGATCCATGCTAGGTAGCATTTGTTCATCCTGATAGATCTGAGGTAAGGAGGAGACCTTTTCATCTCTTTGTGGAATTGAGATGTGTTGCTGTAGTTGAACCAGTTTCTTAGATCTTGCATGATGGTGGTCTCCAGGGTTGGAACAGGCAGTCCCTGGCATGGGCCCATTTGCTTTTTATAGCAGTGCTGACATCGTGTTGCACAAAATTAGTCTTTATGTCAGACTTCTCAATTGAGAGCTGAGTCATGGTGGGGCAGGGCCCTGGTAACCATAGCCTTCTGAAGCTGCTCCTACCTGGCCCTGCTCACCACCTGAGCCCCCAGAACCAGTCTTGTGGCCAGTGGGCTGCCCGCCCTCCAGTGTCTCACCCAGCCTGCCATCTGGAAATGAAATGTGCTCACGGGCAACTCTGAATTTCCTCAGCCACGACCAGCACATACCTGCTTACGTGTAGCCGCTTCCTCAGACTATCATTGTCCTACTCGCCATTCCTGAATGCAGGGTACACGTCAGCAGTCCTTGTTTTCTCGTATTCTATTTCTTAGGTCCCTCGTTTAAAGCGAGCAGTTTGAAAGCAGACAAAAAGTTAGAATTTGTTCCCACAAACTTGCACATACAGAGGATGAGAGTTCAAGACGATGGGGGGTCAGGTAACTATTTTTCTGTTCCTCTTACTAAATCACACTTGACTTCCTTTCTCCCGTGTGCTTGGTCCCCAGGCTGCCCCACACGTGCGCAGCCTCCCCTGTGTGTTCTTCTGCCTGGCAACTCAGATAAGAGACATGGCACAGGACCTCCTTAAGGTCTTTGTTCCCTAGGCTTTTCCCTCCCTTTGTTCCTTCCCCTCGTCTGTCCTTCCTCCAGCTTCCCTTTGTGTTTCTGGCAGCAAGTCACCTGTCAGTTATCCTTCCTGAGGAAGAATGCAAGCTGAGTGTTGCCCGTGGTTGCCTCTGGCCCTCTGTGGCCCCATGTGAAGATGTGTAGGGAACCCCCCCCCCCGCATCTGCTGGGCTCTGGGGGTCCTCAGACAATCTGGACTGTGGGACGGGGGGAACAGACTGCTTGGAAATGGGCTGGAGGGGCAGGGTCCCCGAGTTGCGTGCATATCCCTGTAGCTGGCTTGTCCACAGGCCTGAGCCCAGAGTAACGGAGGAGAGCTTTCTGTCATTCAGATCAGAACTACGACATCGTCACCATCGGAGCGCCAGCAGCACACTGCCAAGGTTTTAAGTCAGGAGGTCTCCGCAAAAAACTGCATAAATTTGAAGAGACCAAGAAGCAGTAAGTACTTGGAGGGTGTCCGTGGACCTTGTATAGCTGTCTGGTGCTGCCTAGGTTAAAAAAAAAAAAGAAAAAAAATCAAAACGTGACTGCAAAAACATCCAGCCATCTGATGTGCTTTTGTGTGGTGGGAGGAGCTGCCTCATGGCCCCTGTGCTTCTGTGTGTGCGACTGAGCTGGGAGGTGAGGGGCGCACCTGACTAGTGGGCCTGACCCTGCAAGTGAGCAGCAAATCGAAATCCGCCCGGAAGGTGACCACCCTGTGTGGACTCTCCGCTACCTCAGCTGTCCCTTAGAGCCCCTGGTCTGTCATGCCTCCTGTGTGGTGTGTGTCGAACGCCACAAAGTGTGAAGCCTATAAGAGCTTGCTTCCTTTCCTGAAAGGACTGCAGGGGTAGACATTCCCTGTTTCAGGAAAGCTAGAGTGGGGCTAGAGGGAGCTGCACGCAGCTGCAGTCTGAATGGGAAATGGCCAGGTAGGCAGTTGGAGAAGGGCCTCGTGGAGCATGCAGGGAGGTGTGGCTGAGTCATGAGGCATGGTGCTTTGAGGACAGGAGCTGAGGCGAAGGGCTGGCCTTGCTGGCAGCCTGCTCACTGTGGGGCCACACGCCCATGACCAGGGACACAGTGGTGACAGAGGTTGGCCTGGCCCCAAGGGTCTCCCTCAGCACCGTTTGGAGCAAGCTGTACCGTGCCTGGAGCAGGGCTGACGGGGAGAGAGCCATAAACGCGTTGGATATGTGGGAGGCATTGGTGATCTTCCAGAACATCACCCATCAAGATTTAAATAGACGAGGGAGGCAAGTGTAAGAAGTAGGGGCGATGAGTGTAGATGGTCCTGTGGGATCTGTGGACCACAGAGTAGAGGAAATAGCACGTAGATGTCTGCCTGGAGAGAACGGTTATGACTTGATTGTGTTCAGACCGATGGGGATGACAACAGTAAACAAGTGCTGGGAAGAGAACATTGATGGAGCTAGGTTCTGGGGATGCAAAGGCCAGACCAGGCAGGGAGTCCTAGAAAGTGGGGGGCAGGGAGATCCTGGAGGAGTGAAGAAACAAACTGAAGATACTGTCGATCAGCCTCTGCAGAATGTGAAGTTGAAATGGAGAATGGAACAGTTGGAGGGAAGGTGCAGCCAAGGCCCAGGGGGTATCAGGGGGATCAACAAGGTGGCCAGGTGGCGAGCGTTAGCACCTGCCAGGGAATCAGAGGCTCTGTGCTGTCATGGCCAGGATTCAGGATGTAGCTTGAGAAAACTGACCGCAGACTGGATCAGGGAGGGGGTGAAAGGTCAGGTACGGTGGCCGGTCACTGGGCCAAGGGGATCAGGGATGGAGCTAGGAGCTTCTCTGCCCATGGGGTGAGGGTGTAGGGGTGAGCCGGCAGGTGGGAGAGAGCGCACTCTGAGAAATGGCTCAGGTGTGCACAGGTGGCATGGAGCCAAGTGAGCCCTAGAGGCAGCAGGAGGAAGAACGAGAAAGGGCCAGTGGTTAGGAGGGGGAATTTCAGCCTTAAGGTCGGGCAGCATCCTTGGGAGGCCCCCAGACAGCCCGCTTACCTAGATTGATCCCACCAAGGGATCTTCCCCACCCAGACACGCCAGACCCACCTGAGGAGTCACTGACTCTGCTGGTCCCTGGGGATTACGATGGACAGGAAGCTTCCTGTGCTCCCCACAGCTCTGCACAGCCAGCCAGGAGAGCGTGTGTCTGTCACTCCATTGCATGTGGCTGTGTGGGGGTGCAAGTGGGAGACTGGTGGATGCCATGGGGGCCCTGGTGGGGGAAGCCCATTGAGAGGGGGCGCCACTGGCTGTCCCTGTCCCACAAAGTTCCAGATGTGGATACCTGATTACCCCGTGTGTTAACTCCAGAGCGCCTTGTTCCACAATGCCTCTGGAGTATTTTTCAAATAAAGAATATAAATTTTCATCTGATTTCCTACTGATGTTATAAGGCCACCTGTAGAAATGATTTGCATTATTTGAATTATACTTTAAATGCGGACATAACTTGGCCCACAGGTGGCATGTCTCCCTGGGGTTTCGCACGGATATAGACATTGCTCTGATGAATAAGCACATTTGGGTTCCTAAGTTTTATTGTCCCTGTAGTGGGTGCCTCAACACATAATTTCAAGGATTTTGACAAAAGATAACTTGGCTTTTTGATTTTTTGTTTTGCCTTTGGTGTTTGCTAATTGCTAATATTTCGTTTTGGTTTTTTTCTTTAGCAGTTTTGAGGAGTGTTGGTGAGTTTTCTGTCTGTGGAGAGAGTGTCTGTTTGGGTCTTGCTCTCCTGTAGAGAAAGCCTGTGCTGTCCCCTCCTCTGTGAGGTGCTTCGGCCCTCGGTGCCACCGGGGGCCCCTGATGATAGCCTCGTAGACAGAATTCTCTCTTCCAACTGCAATGTTCTTTGATAATGAATAGCCCATGTCCAGTCTCCCATCCTACCTTCCAAATCTGGCAGCAGTTTGTTGCTGTGCACGCTCTGAGAGAGAGGACCCTGTTTCTCCCAAGCTGGGCAAGTCCCTGGGTGCTGGGATTTCAAGTCCACCCATTGGCGTGGTCGGGAATCCCTTTCTGGCTTCTTTTATGAGAATCTTAGGACTTCAGTTTTCACCTTACCATCACCTCTTACGGGAGTGAAGCCAGCTTCCATTTTTCACGAATATAATTTATGTAGATTTTTAAAATAGCGTTCCTTGGGCCAATTTTCCTGCTGAGAGTAAAGCAAGAATTAATATAACCAAGTGACTTTTCCTACCAAAGAATCAGATGGTGGCCAGAAAGCCCTGTGTCTGTAGCCTGGGGGCTCCCAGCTGTCCCAGGCCCTCTCCAGTCGCGCCCAGCGTGCTTGCTCAGGCAACAGCCAGGGCTCTGCAGTGGCGTTTCACTTGGTGACAGGCCCCAGAAGCACCTCCAGCCCTCTGGAACTGTGCCATCTCAGAGCTGAGGAGGCGTGCGGCCATGGCTGGGCTCTGCCTGAGATGGGGACAGCAGGACGTGCTGAGGCCTCTTGGGCTTTCCCCATTTCTAGGACTAGGACTGAGCACACGTGCTTGTGTATTCACCATCATCCCCTAATGGCTCTTTGAAATTTACTCTTCCACCCACCCTCCCGCCATATGCTTCCTGTGTGTCAGCCCCAGATTACTGTTATTAGGACGTGACCTGTAAGAACACAAGGTGAGTAGGGGGTGCTGCTCTCCTTCCAGCTCGGGGGACCGTGTGTACTGGTCGAAGTGTACATAGCCATCTACATACACACCCGTGTATCTACAGGAAGCACTAAAGATGGGGGCCAGGGAAGGACAGATTTTTAAAAATCCTGTTTGAGATTGTATTTTTAAGACTCAATTGTCAAATGGCAGCTATTCATTTGGAAGAGTGATTGCAGATTGGAAAGTAGTTGTGTGCACATCATGCTGTGAAATTACTTCTCAAATCACGCAGGCTTGGTTGTGGTCTGCTGCATGGGCTTCTGGCAAATCCATCGTGTTTTATTGTGGTGTGTGGGCTTGGGGTGTTTCTTTCTGGGATGCTTTGGTTTTTGGGTTTTGCATGTTTACACTGTAGTCTGTCAAGGGAGGTTTCTTGGGGACCTGCCTTTGGGGTCCAAAGAGCCCAGCAGGGGAGGGTCTCAAGTCCTCCTGTCCAAGGGAGGTGATGGAGGTTGTGCTCCTCCACCTTCTCCCTCTTCCCCAAAAATCAAAGGCCAGCTCTTCGAGGGGACCAGTGAAGGCTGAGATTCCCATTCCAGCTAGAGCTCACAAGTTCAGATCGCAGGAGACATCCTCACTGGGGCCTTACACTCTGCTTTCCTTGGCTTCCTCAGGTGGTCTGTAACCTACATTTATACTATTAGATTGATTGAGGATCCTGGCCGAGAAACTTGGATTTATCATCTCCCTCTAAAACAGCCAAACGTCTTAGCCGGGCCCCACACAGCCAGGACAAGGAGTTGGTTCTCCGGAGGCTGGTGTTGGTACCGTGCAGGGGCTGGGCTGTAGCTCTGACATCAATCCTAAGATCACACACAGCTTGGTGCCGAGGGGAGGAGGAAGAGCCAGGTGTTCAAAGCTATTGGGCTGTCTGGTCCTGGCCTCTGGCTTGGCATGTTCTTCACCTCCTCTTCATCTGATGAAACATTATTTTTCAAAGTAGAGAAGTGCTGGAGAAGGAAGGCTAGTTGTGGGAGTCAGAGGTGTGAGGAAGGAGAACTACAGGTGTGTGCACAGAAAATCTGAAGATTGGCCCAAAAGAGAAGCAGGTTTCTTGTGGAAAGTCGGGTCCCCGGGCAGTCTCCCTTCACTGAGTTACACTGACCCCTTCTGAGACGAGCAGACCATGTGCCTCCACTTCAGCACTGCCAATGAGTTGACGGGTGAGGTTCTCAGGTGAAAGGTTATGTGCATTCGGGTAATTATTGGATTCAGTATCTGTATGTGCATTTACGTAAGAATACAGACACCTACAAATAGAGACAAAAGATTTCACTGTGTTTTACTATTTCAAGCCTTCTGCCACATAGAAAGAATCTCTTCAGATTTACTTTTGCCCATCAGTAGCTAGGCTAGCCTAGGAGAACATCCCTGAGTATCAGAATGCTTTACTTAGTGTTGGTTGTGGGCTGGGCTTGGGAGGTTGCTGCCATCCTCATGGATTTGAGAAGACCCCTTAGAATCTGTTCTTATCCTTTCTAGTACACCATCTAGCTGCCAGTCCATAATCTACATACCGCAGGACATCGTCAGAGCCAAGGAGATCATTGCCCAGATCAATACCCTGAAAACCCAAGTGAGTTACTATGCAGAGCGGCTCTCAAGGGCAGCCAAGGACAGGTCTGCCACTGGCCTCGAAAGAACCCTCGCCATCCTGGCAGACAAGGTACGAGGCGCCACCCTACTACATGTGAGATGGGGGCTCCCGTGGGTTTCTGGAAACCCTTGGACACCCCGTGTGTGCTTAGAGCCGTCCATACAAAAGGTGACATTGGGATGACCTTGAAGATGTATTTTCAGGTTTAGTTCCCGCAGAGGCCCAGGGAGGTTTGGTGATTGGCCTGTGATCACAGCTGGATGAAGGCAGGCCACGGCAGCACCCAGGGCGGGGTACTTCCAGCTGTTGCTTCACGCAGATGTGTTGTCCCTCAAGTCCATGGCTTCACTGTGGAGGCTGAGATAGTTCCACAGCTTTCTTAGCAACTGCCTTCTCAGTGCATTTTTTGCCAATTTTTATTAACTTGGAATTTGAAAACAGCTGAGTTATTGTACAGACATACAGTAAAGCAAATATGGCTTCATCGGCTTAAATGTGATCAGTAAGCTATTTTTAAACTAACTGTTATTTGATCCTGATTAAAAATATATAGGGGCACCTGGGTGGCTCAGTCGGTTAAGGATCCAGCTCTTGATTTTGGCTCAGGTCATGGTCTCACAGTTCTGGGATCAAGCCCCATGTCAGGGTCTTCACTCAGTGGGGAGTCAGCTTGGGGTTTTCTCTCTCCCTTTGCTCTTTGCCCAACTTGTGCGTGTGTGTGCTCTCGCTGCCTCCCTTTCTCTCTCAAATAAGCAGATCTTAAAATATATATAGAGAGAGATACAGATATCTAAATATTGGTCCATACTGGGGCATTAGATGTGTCAGATCATTTGGATGGATGATGCTTTTTCAGATTACTTAGTCTCTCAACACACACGCGCGCACACACACATACGCACACGCACACACATATAGAGATTCTGATCACACTTCCCCACTCACACACCCACTTTGCTGGGGTGAGGTGCTGTTCCTGATCAGAACGTGTCATATCCTTCACATGTGTTCACTCAGCAAAGAGATTGAGAGCTGGAAATTAGATCCACTTAGGAAAGAATGATGGTGTTATCAGAGGGAAATTATGACCCCAGAACTCCTGCTGCATACAGAATTCCCCAGAACCACAGTGCTGTGCTGAGAGTCCCACTTCCCAGAGTCCAGGGCTTTAAGTATTAGATGCACAAAGATAAGACTTAAGTGATCGCGTCCAGTTCCTGCCTGTCCCCTGGAACTAGAGAGGATAGCCCAAGAAGTCAGAGAAGGCAAGGACACTGGGCTCCCTCCAGGCTCTTCCTCGAGTCACATCAGACTCGGGGGTGGGCAGGGGTGGAAGAATGTTAGCGATTTCTCGACCTCCCTCATTCTCTGTGTCCTCCAGTCTTTTTGTGGGAGGCTTTAAACTCAGCCGTCCCAAGGGCTCCTGCACTGTGCAGCCAGGTGCCCAGCTGGGCCTTAGGACAGCTCCTGAGCTCTCAGAGATGACCGGCCTGGCAGCGCCTCACCTGGAGGCTCAGCGGCTTTCATTTGTGTGTACTGCAGACCCGGCAGCTGGTGACCGTGTGCGACTGCAAGCTGCTGGCCAACTCCATCCACGGGCTGAACGCGGCGCGGCCCGACTACATTGCCTCCAAGGCCTCCCCAACGTCGAGTGAGGAGGAGCAGGTGATGCTTAGAAACGACCAGGACACCCTCATGGCCAGGTGGACGGGGAGGAACAGCCGGTCTTCTCTGCAGGTGGACTGGCACGAGGAGGAGTGGGTGAGTCTGCCGCTCGTTGCCCCCGTTCTGCCGCTGAGGTTGGGTTGAAAAATTCAAAGCCTCCTGCCGGCCCCTACCCCATCCAGAGGTGCCTAACAGGTTGGCTACTTGGTAGACAAGCTCCGAGTCTCCTTCCGGGATGGCTCTGGGTCCCCTGATTGAGGGAGGGAGACGGCATTTTCGCCCCCCGTGTCCGTCTGAGGGCAGGGCCGCTGTAGGCCAGGCTGGGGTCAGACCTGGTGGTGGAGGGGGTGGTGGTCTCCACGGAGCCCCTGCCTCGCTGGCAGCCTGTCTCCTGTCACCGTCCACTCAAGACCAGCCAGGCCCCCTGCTTCCTCAAAGCTTTCCACAGTTGTCTCTTCCAGGGACATTTGTATCTGGGGGGCTCGGGGAGGAGTCTGGAGATGCTGCCCCTGACTTGGTTCGCATTGCCTCCTGCTTCCTGATGCCACCTCTGTCCTGAGGGAGTGACACATCACACAACTCGTTTTTATTGTTTCGTAGGACTACTGCTTGGGGGCATTTTTCTGTGAGACACTGAGTTTTTAGTCAGCAGCGAAGGGCTCCTCCAGCCCTGCCCCGATGTCCTTTATTCTGGGGGGTCTCTGCAGACCGCTCCCAGCTCTGCCTCCCCAGCGCCCCACTGCCCCCGCCTGAGGTGATCAGCTGCTCCCGTTCCTTTCCCTCAGTCCCCTCTGTGTGTGATGATTGTAGGAGGTCTGCAGCAGAGGGAGGAGGGACGAGCTGGACCCCTGGGCCCTGTGGCCCTTCTGCCCTGGAAGTCTCTGGGAAGTCCTGTCTGGCCTCTGTGACTGTTACTAGCAAATGTGTCTCCGACTTTAAAAGCAATGACCGCAGTACATTGATCTGTGTTTTGAAAAACAAATACAACTGTAAAAGGGGTTCTGAATTAATCTTGATACTTCTAAATTTGTGGTATTTTAATGATCACAGTGGCCCTGGGTAGGGGAATCAGTGTGTGTGTGTTGGGTGGGGGGCAGGGGAAGCGGTTGTGTTCTGTTCTGCTTTTCCCATGGGGAGAGCTGACCCCGATGGGCCCTTTCGGTTTGGAAGGAGAAAGTGTGGCTGAATGTGGACAAGAGCCTGGAGTGCATCATTCAGCGGGTGGACAAGCTGCTGCAGAAGGAGCGCCTGCACGGCGAGGGCTGTGAGGATGTCTTTCCTTGCACGGGCAGCTGTACCAGCAAGAAAGGTAACCGGGGCAGCCACGCCTACTGGATCAAACCGGAAGACCCCTTCTGCGATGTCCCCTCCTCGCCATGCCCCTCTGCCATCTGCTCGATGCCATCCTCACCCGCATGCCATCCTCACCCGATCACACGTGCGTATGCATCCACACCTCCCATTCATGCCGCCTCCACCTCGTGCTGCATCTGTCTGTCTGTCCTTGTCTGACCCCATGACCCCTCCCCCACGCAGACTGCAGGGAGGGCTGTCAGGCAGAGCCGGAGGTCACAGCACGTGGAGCAGCAGGCAGCAAGGGCAGAAGCCCCCGCGGTCTACGCCCAGGAGCCCGTGTGCGGATCTGCATGTCTGGCAGAGGCAGATTCTCAAGGCCGTCTTGGGTCTCCCTGCCCCGTCAGTGAGGGTGGGGCTCCCGGGCTCTTCTGGTTCGGAAAGCAGTCTGAGAACCTGAAGGAGGCTGAAACGCAGATGCTTTTCTCCTGAGATTGCTGATTGCATTAGGAAGTGGGAGAGTCAAGGAAAAGGTGACTCATGCGGGGACACAGCTGGATGAGAGCTGTTAGCAGGCTCGGCAGACTCGTCTAGAGGCTGGTTGTCATCAGCTGGGGTGCTGTTACCCTGCAGGGGATGTTGCCGTGGCACTTGTGGGTCACTCAGTCATATGGGGGTACCCACTCCTGGGGTCGAGTTGGGTTTTTCCGCTTGGCACCACCCCCGAGGCAGGGTTGTCGGTAGATGGTAGGATGTTGGCCTGAAGGAACATGTTTCAGAAACAGTCTTCTGCCCGCAGAGATGGAACACAACCAGCCACTCCGTCCCGCATGTAACTCTAAAGCTGGTCACGCACGCTTTCTCCACCAGCCCATCCTTGGTCCCTGCCACTCGGGGCCTTCCACCTTTCCTGTGGAAAGAGGGAAAAAAAGAGCCGGAGGGGGTCATGGCTCAGGCAGCCGAGAGCTGGCTGCAGACCTAGCTCCTGCCTCCTCTGCTCTCCTCTGGGAGTGGGAAGCTGTAGTTAGTCAGGCCCAGATGGGCGAAGATTAGCCTTCAGACAGCACAAGCTTTTCATTTCTGAACTGAACAGCTTTCATTCAAGGCAGAAGTGTGCTTCTTTATCAGAGCCTCTTGATAAATCCTTCATTTGTAAGCTTTCCTTCACCTTTTTAATCTGCCTGCAGTCTGTCCCAGGGCACGATTTCACTTGAGCCTCTGATTCAGCAGTGTTCACGTCTTCCACCCTTCCATCTGTGCAGGACTGTAGTTTCAGTTCCCCAAATCTGTGATTGGTTTCATGGAGCTATTTTTTCCTGTTTGTCTTCTCATTTTTTGATGTAAATTGTGGTTTTTTTTTTAATCCCAAAGCTCATTGCTCATTTCTCTTCAATATTGTCTTGCTTGTAATTTTAAAATATTTCTGCAGATATAAAAAGAGTAATTTATTGGGCTTTTAAAAAAAGTGCCAGGGAGCGTTTATTTAATCAGATATTCTGTTATATCCATAACTTAAATGTCACTTTCCTTCTAGGCAACATCCTGTATTGGTCAAATGTAGACAAATTTAAATGTAGTTTTCAAGTTATTTAAATGAGCATGTATTTATGGCATTTAGGGTCTGACTTGTATTTGCCATGCAAATCAGCTTTGTTTTGATCATGGGAATATGAAGCATACATTTGAGAGAGTCTAACTTGGCTGATCAGTACTCAAAGAAATGTATGAAACCGTATGCCACTAAATTAAAAACTGTGGATGATCCTTAATTTAAAAATCTTGAGCACAGCTAGGAAGCCATCCAGAGCTGGGTGTGATCAGGAGGATCAGAAAGAAGGAGACTGCAAGCTCTTTACCCAATCTCTTACCCTGAAGGGCCAGAGCTCAGCTCTCACATGACTTCCTATACCATTCCAACTTCCTGAGCCAGTTGTTTTGGCCTAATAAGCAGGTTGTGTTCACACGAGCTTATTATATACGAAGAACTCTATGCCTCTTTGAGAGGCATCGTGACTTTTCATTCCAGCTCTGCACCCTGTTCTAGATCTTCGGTCTCCATCTTCTGCTAAGGAGCTGCCTTGCCTTCTAGCTTGCTCTCCCATAGAACTCATCAGAGCCTTGCCTGGCAGGCACGCACCACTGCGGGACCCACTGACAAGTCCCTGCCAGCTGGAACCACAGAGGCTCCGGGAGCCTCTCCTTCCTTCTCCCGCTTTCCGCACACATCACAAGCGCCCCACACCCTTCTGCATCACCACCCACAGCCACCCCGTCTCGTGGCCTCCATGACCTGCCACGCACGTACTCATCCTCTCCTCATCGCTGAAGAGCCATTCAAACCAACTCCAGATGAGGTTGTTTTAACCTGAGACCTGGGGGTTGCACCCCAGGTTTGTAAGACCCCTGAGATGGTGTGCTAAGATGAGAGGAGGTATACAGAGGTCATCAAATCTCGGGGGAGTCCATGGCCTCAGACAAGGTACAGGCCACTGGTCCAGGAGTTCCAAAGGAGACCCCCGTGCCTCCCCCCACCCCACACACATATTCCCTGCTTTGATTGAGAGATTGAATTACCCAGCTGAGTTTAACCCCTAATGCCTTTTCGGGAATGGTCACAGCTATTTGGGATCACTACAGAAGATCATGAAAACAGGCGCCTCAACCTTCCTCCTCACTCAGACTCAGAATTTTGGAGGAGGGGTCATGGGGAGGCAGAAATCTGTTTTGTTTTGTTTTGTTTTTTTTTTCAAGACCTGGGGTATTTCTGATTAGCTGGACAGAGGTCTAAGAACCACTGTTCTGAATCATTGCACACTACTGTGGGTTTCTCTCTTTGTTAGGGAGCTGGTCTCAGGATATTTAGGATCTAATGAAGAGGCTGAAGTCTTCAGCTCACGGGTGTTTACATTTGCTCTGTTCTGTCCCCTTTGCTAGTGGGAGAAGTCACTGCCAAAGATGACCACAGAGAAAGGATCGCTTTCCCCCTCCACCTCTGAGCAACCCAGGTTGTAAACATCTCCATACAGCCAGTTCCAGCTATTTTGGGGGCTCTGAAACCACCCATTTCAGTACCCTGAACACATAAAATGACCCCTTTGCAGACTTGTTTTCTTCCAGGTGGCACGCCCAGTCAACCAAGGAATTTTAAGAGTTTTTAAGGGAAATACAAAATTGAAATGAGTACTTCATTTGCTGAAATGCGACTTAGTGTAGGTGCAATTGAATTAAAATTGGCATTCTTTGAGTGACCTGGAGGAACATTGTGATTCTAGACTTCCCCCAAATCATAGAAGTTTTTTATTTGATTTAAATTTTTAAGATTGGCAAAGATGTGGGGTGGTATATTGGTTTCATCACTGGATCCTCACCTTTGGGTCTCAGCATGTGAGTCTGCAGCCCGGGTTCTGCTCGCAAGGCAGGGCAGTGGGCTCTGATCAATTTGCTGGTCAGTCTCTCTCATTACGAGTGTGCTTCTGGGTGCTGGGAGCCAACATGGGCTCTGCCTCATACAATGTGATCGATCTGGGCACCTAATCACATTGTAATATGTTAGTTTGCTTACTGAAGAGCATTTTATGTTGGAGTCTTAGCAACATGAATGAATGAATCAGTGAGTCGGTCAGTGTCTACCACCATGAGGGCTCGGCTGCCTCAGAGCAGCCGAGTGCCCGCGTGGGACGTCTCGGGGAAGAGGCAGGCAGGTTGGCCTCCGACCTCTTCTCTGTTCAGTTGAGCCACCTTACGGTTGGCTGCTGACGCAGTCGCTGTAAGCGCTGAGTTGTTCATGTTTGAACGTTGTGCTGCTCCTTAATCATCCGTGTCGCCCTCCATTTCTGTGCAGATTGCAGCCCCCCTCCTGACGAGTCCAGCCCAGGTACGTGGTTTCCATTCAAGGCTTCTGCAGATGTCTTTTTTAATCCTCAGGTAGTGTGTGTAGCTGAATTATCTGAGATTGCCTGTGCTTCCAGTGTCAGGAAAATATTTTAGGAGTTTCTTCATTTGAGGCAGCTAGCAACTTTTCTTAGGTCTGGCGAGGAACCAGTTGGGTTGGGGACAGTGGCCTGAAGTAGGCTACCACGTGTACTTTTTTTGCTTGCCCACCCTGAAACCTCTTTAGACGATTTATGTCCGTGGGTATGTTGGACTTCCTGACTCAGAGCAGTGCGTGTTTGTAAGTGATACTTCCTGTGATTCCACCTGGACTTGTGAGCCTTACGTGGAGGGGGTGTAGCCACCCAAATGTTGCGCATTCACAACCACACAACATCCTCTCTTCTGAGTCTGGGTGCAGCTTAGAGTTCTTAGGCATTGCTAACAGGCTCAGTTGGAGATAGTGCTAAAAATGGAATCTGCTGCCTTTGCGTGTAGGAGTCAATGGCTATGGCTCTAGTTCAGGGGTCGGCTGCCTGCAGCTCTGAGCCGAGCCCTGACCACCGCCTGCTCTTGTAAATTACATCTTATTCACAATCACTTCCACTCATTCACATGCTGTCTCTGGCTGCTTCTGTGGGGCAATACCAGAGTTGAGCAGTTGTGACAAGGACCCCATCAGCCTCAAAGCCTAAAATATTTACTATCTAGCCTTTTACAGAAAAAGGGTGCCGACCCCTGCTCTAGTTCATGTTGAGTTTCCTGGTCGTGGCTTGTGGGTTCCCCAGAGTGAGCATGAGACCCCCCAAATAATATGCTTTTGCTTACGCCCACCCCGCAAAACCAGCTACCCAATTAGTCTGATGGTTGGATGATTGCATATTTCTGACTGGATATAAATGTGAGGCAGCCGGACAGCTGTTTTACATCTAGAGTGCAGTAAACTAGTGATTTGGGGATTTACCAAACTCTCCCTGTCAGTGTTAGCAAACCCTCTCAGCTCGTATAACACCATGAATTTTACGCCAGCTGTGTCATTTCTAGAAGCACTGGTGGCTTGTCCTCAGTTAATGTCAGTGGACTAAAATGGCCCCCTGCCAAGAGTTCCTTTGGCTCTTCCTGGAGAGCTCTATTTTATCTCAGTCAAAACACACATTTTTTTCCTCAGTCTTTCTCAGTCTTCTTCCCTCCCTCCCCTGTTAATGAGGGGGTAAAAAACAATGCAAAAGCAGAGTATGGATTTGAAAAAGCCCTTCAGAGTTAGCAGAAGTAGCGTGTGATCCACGGATTGGCCACCAGTCATCGAGCATTAACAGATCAGCAACTAGACAAGGAGCTCGCCCCCGAAAGTGAATCAGCCACATCACTAAGGACACAGTTCAGTTGAGCTGGGTTTTGTTTTGTTTTTTCATAGCAAGGCTTTCTTGACAAAAGGAGCAGAGTATGACCCTGTTATCAAATCTAGCTTCCCGATATCTTTACTCAGCTAGGTCCTGGCAGAAATCTCATTGCTGTCCCTGAAATTCGTTTTGTCTGGAAGCTTCTAATTGTAGTTTTTCTTCATATTTTCCCCCAAATGTATTTCCACCCCCCAATCCTACTCTCTACTTGGCAGAAGCAGTCTGACACAATAGAAATAACATAGAGTTTAGAGTCAGACCCATACAGATGCTCGTTCTTTTCGTGTCTGGGAAGACACTTAACCTCTCTGAGCCTGTTTTCTTACCTGTATTAATAATTCTCTCTCTCTGGATTAAATGAGAAGACGGTTGCAAGGTAAAGCACAAACAGGTTTTATGTGCACGGAGGTTGGCACTCTTCTTGAACTCTGAGCCACCAGACATGTCTAAGCCCTTCTCCAGGCACATGGCAGACGGGTCTCCCATCCAGACCCACATCTTTTCTCCAGGATAAGCTCCTAGTGCTTTTTAGCCATTCTTCCTTTACTCCCAGTTTTTTTCAGGTTGTTTTTTTTTTTTTCTTTTTTTCCCTCTGATGAGACAAAACCAAGTCATACTTAGAGGGATTTTTATTTTTTTATTTTTTTGAAAGAGAAGTAGGTAAAGTCCAAGTGTGTTGCATGGAGAAGATTTGCTTAGCAAAGATCACTTGTACTTTCTGATCATTTTCAGGTTAAAATGCATATTAATTACATATGTACTGATGTACGTGCATGTTAAGTGAAAAAGCAAAGTAAAATTGACAACACTTGTTCTATGAGCATTTACTTCTTAGTGACTAACTTAGTTAATGAAACCCCAATTATTTGGCTATTAAAACTAAGCTGCCATTGGTCTTTTTAAATGGTTGCTGCTGAATAAAATTTACATGTGTGAACAGAGTTCTTCTCTGAGATTTTTTAGAGGAAGAAAGAGACTTGGATGTTAGCTAGCAGAGCTCTTCCATTTTCCTAGAAAGGACTGATGTGGCGCAGGAGTCAAGAGACCTGTCCGTGGCCACCACCGCTTAGCAGCAACCAGGGCCCAAGACACACATTGCCCACTCCTCAGTCCCGTGTCCTCTGTCACTGTGACTTCTTTGCTAAGACCTTTCCTGCTGCAGACTCTCAATTTAAGCCTGCTTTTTTTTTTTTTGGCATCACAGACACAAATCCTTGTACACACACCGTGTACCTGCATCCACAGAGAGATCATTTCCAAATTTTGAATGGCTGCATATACTTAAAAATTTGCATTAACCAAATGCTGAGTATAGGGACGTCCTTTTGCAAGTTTTAGGCCTTTCTCTAAATCTGTTTCTCAATAAAGTGCTACTTCTGCAGTTTGAGAGGAGTGGAGCTGGTCTCCCTTCTCTGTGGCTCTTCGATTCTGTTCATCCAAGACCTTTATCTAAGACCGAGCTTACCCTCTGGTGGGCATACTGCCCGCCCGGCCCATGGCCTCTCCGCAGCACGACAATGCCTGTGGGCTTCTGTGGCGCGCACCTCTACCTAAGGGGCGTGTGCTGTCCAGGCTCCAATCCCTGCCTGTGCCGCATTTGCTGCACCCGGGGGGCCTACCCGGTGGTGGTGGTTAAATGCCTGTTTCTGGGCTTGGCGAGCCATTATAAATAGAACTGATGAGGGCATGTCTTCTCTCTTTTAAATGCCTTCTAAATAGGAAGGCAAAAAAGAGCCAAAGCCCAAAATACCTTTAACTCCGTTTTTCCACCCCGGGGGTTCTATTTTTAAAGATTGTTTTGGTACAGGGTCACCATTTCCTGGTATCCGTAAAAGAAAACTAAACCAGAAATAGAGGGCACCAGGCGGGAAGGTCAGGGGTGCGAAAGAAAGTGAGGACAGAAGCAGGGGATATTCTGAGAGCGGAAAACCCAGGACACCGGGTGGAACAGCCTTCTTTCCAGACTTAGGGGGTGAGCCGCACACGGCCACACAAGGACAGATGCGTCCTTTGCTCTAAAAAGATGGGGGCCTCTGCCGTAATAGCCGGGGCAAGGGAAGCAAGATGACAGGTCACTTCTCTGGGGGCCCTTCTCTCCCTGGCTGGTGGAACAGTGATGACTTGCAGGTGACTCGCAGAAGCTTTTTTGTCATTTTCCTCAAAAGGAATAGTCTTGAGCATTTATGGGTACCGTCCCCTGTAGGTGAGAGAGACCAGGCCCACCTCAGTGATCCGCAGGAGGTCTGCTGCTTATTTACTGGAAAAGCTTCAGGCCAGAAGGTTAGAGATTGGGCTGGTTCCAGGCAGAACTCGGTGCCAGTCCTGGGCCAGAGCTTGGGCCAAGCAGAGTTAGGAGGTGCAGAGGGGGTGGGGAGGGGAGTGGGGGAGGGCAGGGGCCTTAGGGGCACGTAACTCACTGAACTTCTAGAACCTGACTCTTACGATCTTCCTCCTCAAACGACTCCTTCCCGGTGCCCAGGCGAATGGAGTGAGGCCCTTTACCCCCTGCTGACCACCCTCACAGACTGCGTGGCCATGATGAGCGACAAGGCCAAGAAGGCGATGGTCTTCCTGCTCATGCAGGACAGCGCCCCCACCATAGCCACGTACCTGAGCCTGCAGTACCGCCGCGACGTGGTCTTCTGCCAGACCGTAAGCCCTGGGAGCGGCATGCGGGAGCCCCCAGAAAGCACAGTCTTAGAAAATTTTTCTCACTTCACAGTGAAAAAAAAACAAGGATGGCATCACTTTCCCCCACCTGTGGCTCTTGAGTTTCTCTAATAGAGAGGTCTAGATTTCAAGCCGGAGGGAGGAATCCTAGTTGAGAAGTATGTATTTAGGAGAGGGTCTGAGTCCATGCTTGCTTCTCTCCGAGGAGGCGGTGGGCGCTGGCGGGTTGTGCACACGCCCCACTCCTGCCCGAGGTGTGTGGGCTTCCGGCCGGCCTGGGCCTCTTGGCCACCTTTCTTCCCACAGAGGAGTTTAGTGAGGGAGACAGGGATGTGGCTGTCAGTGCGGTCTGTGCGTTACTCCTGTTCGTGCACAACTGTTGCAGTGATTTGAGAGAACGGAAGAACTCAAGTGAATGTCACAAGTTTAGCAGATGCCAGTTATCACATTAGTGAAGTGAACAGTGACAGAGGGTTCTGCCAGCCTATCCCCACAGAAAATCTCCCCCTGAGGTAATTTGCAGAGTGACCATGTTCTCTCTCACTTCTGTTCTTTGTGGTGGTCACTTCAGTTTCCAGCCAGAGCTGGTCTGGATCTGTGAGTGTATAGGCCCTGTTCACTGTGGGGAATGGATTCTGGGCTTCCAGAAGGTTCTAGCCCAGGAGTAAGCCCAGGCAGGTTGGCTTGGAAGGTGAGCCAAAACCAAAGTGGCCTTTGGGAGCAATTGCAGTGGCAAGCCTAGAGTGCTGTGTGGCCTCCCCATGGCCTGTGCCCTCCGTGGCCTCAGAGCCAAGCGCCCCCACACCCCAGATGGAGGAGGGGGAAGGGGTGCTCTGCAGCCCAGCCAGAGCAGCGGAAGCAGAGAAGCTCAGGTTCAGGGGCACAGCATAGGCCGGGGGCTACTTCATGAGGTGGTGTCTGCCCTCAACAATGACTCCGCCTTGTGTCTCCCCCACAGCTGACTGCTCTCATCTGCGGCTTCATCATCAAGCTGAGAAACTGCCTGCATGACGACGGCTTCCTGCGGCAGCTCTATACCATCGGGCTGCTGGCCCAGTTCGAGAGCCTGCTGAGCACCTATGGTGAGCCCCCAGGGGCGCCCCCGGGATCGCGGCATCCATGAGTAGTGCGGACATGCGTGAGCCCCATTCTTCCTTCCTGAACGTTTTTCTGATGACACACGCAGCTCATGCTGATTAAAATAAACCCAGACATCATCACATGTCAGGACCAAGGAAAAGTCCTGCATAGTTATACACATACCCCTTCGCTTGTTTTCTTGGTGGTGGTGGTTACAGTCAAAGATCTTTCTAGTTGAGGAGGGATGATAATTATTTAAGCAATAATTTCCTGTGAGGCATGTGGGCTGTTTCTGAATTAGTCTTAGGAAAACACTGCTGCCACACATCTTGGCACACAAGTGGGCTTGGGGGCCCATTTCTGCAGCCATGACCTTGTTAGAAGGAATGGTTCTGGGTCAAAGGGTAGGAATATGTTAAAATTTCATAGAGGTTTCCAAATTGCCCCCGAAAAAAAGACTTTCCTCTTCCTAGTTTCATTTTCTGTTTATTTCTTCTCAGGGGGTAAAAATAGGTAATTTCTTTAGAAGTATTTTTCCATCTTTGGAGATACAGGAAATCAGATAAATGCCAGGGCCCATGGTATAGAAGGATCTGGCCACACGGTGCTGTGTGGCTGTCTCTGTCCACTTCTAAAGCACCAGCTCTGCTTTCTGAGCTTCTGTGCACGCGGTTTCCTTCCCCACGCTGTCCGTCCCTAGGAGAGGGTCAGGAACCGTGGCGCATGTTTCCACCAGCGGCCTTAAAGGGCATGGCTGTGGGGTTTCAATAGCAGGGCTTCTCTCAAAGAAGTGAGTCTGCTGGTGAAGAGGCTCGGAGAGGCCCCCTGTGGTCACAGCCATGCCTGATCCTGTCACCTGCCCCCTGTGCCCAGGTCTGTGGCTGTGCTGAGCCCCTGGGAAGAGTGGCAGGTCCCCTCTCCCTGACAGCCTTGTGTCCCTCTCTCATATCCAGGTGAGGAGCTGGCCATGCTGGAGGACATGAGCCTTGGAATCATGGACCTGAGGAACGTGACCTTCAAAGTCACTCAGGCCACTTCTAATGCATCAACTGACATGCTGCCTGTCATCACGGGAAATCGGTAGATTTTTTTCTAATCCTCAGAATTAGCACTATGTTTTAATTTATGTTCTCTCCATGTGACGTACTTTTCATTTTCATTTTGTTTTGTCTCATTCAGTTAAAGACATGGATCAGTCTCCTACTTTAATTTTGCAGACCTTTTAAGGTTCACAGCCAGCACTTTGGGAATGACTGAGCCAGATGGCCGGTCCGCACTCATGTCAAGGCCCGCTCGGTTTTCCTCGTCTCACTCGCCTCCGCTGCTGCCTGCCCACCCCACCCGCACCCCGTCACAGCCCTCACCCGCCCTCTGCCTGTCTTCCTGTTTTGCAGTGACGGCTTTAATGTGCGGATCCCTCTGCCGGGCCCGCTGTTCGACGCCCTGCCCCGGGAGATCCAGAGCGGCATGCTCCTGCGGGTGCAGCCCGTCCTCTTTAACGTGGGCATCAACGAGCAGCAGACGCTGGCCGAGAGGTATGGGCCTGGCTCTCACGGGGCCCGGGGTGGGTGGAGTGGTCACCGATGGGAGGTAGTAAATGGCCTCTTTAGGCGCTGAGCACTGCAGAGGCTGTGCCACCCCCCTTCCTTCGGCCAGCGTCCTTGAAGGGCTGCCATACACCCAGCTCTGTGTTTGGTGCTGGGGACCCAAAGATGAGTCAGATGTGGTCTGTATCCTCAAGGGGCTTTGGCTGGTAGGAGAGAGATGGGGGCGCAAGGATGAAGATGAGTGCAGGGAGCGGGGGTCCTGATGGGAGACCCAGGGGGAGGTTTAGGAGGGCTTCCTGGAAGAGATGATGGCTAAATTGATTTTTAAAGAGTAAATAGGAGTTAGTCAGATGAGGAGGTGGAGGAAAGACCTGGTATCTCAGGCCAGCAAGCCTGAGCAAAGGCAGGTGCAGAGAAACTATGGGGCTGGAGGCCAAGGCCCCAGGCTGGGAAGGGCAGTGGTGATGTTAGAGACGCCTGATTGCCAGGTGAGAGCCTTGCCTTGATTTTCCAAAGGCCTTTGTCTTGTAAACTCCCTCCAGGTTCCCCTGCAGGCAGTAGGGAGGAGTCACATGTGCCCCTGTGCACCAGCGTGTGTGTGCGCATGTGTGTATGTGGGAGAGGAGGAGGGTTTGGGCATGTGTAATGACCTTCCACTAGTACGTGGAAACCTTTCCTGTTTTATCATTATATTCATATGGCGTATGCGTTTTGGCGTAAAAAGGTATTTAACAGTACTTGCTGTGAAGGGACTTAGGTCTCTAGGATGATGTGCTATCTACCTTTTGGGTCTTTGGAACCCAATGGTCGATATCGATAGGCTCCTAAGTATAGGGTCACCCCCACTTAGCGAAATGGTATGGCTAGTGGGAGACATCGAAGAAGTTTGAGCAGAGCAGGACTCAATCACATCTGCATTTTAAGTGGATCACTTGCTGGTCATGTGCCAGAAATTTATGAGGGGGGCAAGTAGGAGGAGGTTGTTGGAAAGGGTCCGGGCCAGAGGGAGTGAGCTGGATCAGGCAGGGGGTAGTACAGATGGAGAAGGGACAGACCGAAGGACTGTTTCAGTGGTGAAATGGAAGGTTTGGTCTTTAGCTGGGCCAGGGTGTGAGAGAGATGGTGAAGAGGATAACAGACCTAGGCCTCCAGGTCGGTAGTGAGTGTGTGTTGCCATGCACTGAGTCCAAGAACCAGGAGAAGGGTCATGCTCAGGGGCAGATGGAGGCTGGCTTGGGCTGCGGCCACCAGCCCAGGAAGCAGAGACTGCGAAGGCGTGAGCAGAACTGGAGGAGCCCACATCATGGAGAGTGGGCAGCATCAGGAGGCCAGCAGGGAGCTGTCCCGACAAGGACAATAATGTCCCCTGCGTCCAGCAGCTGCCATTCCTAATGACTGCAAGAGCACTTTCTGGAAAGGGTTGAGGCAAGGCCACGTGGCAGCGAGCAGCGGGGCAGGTGGAGGAGGGTGAGACAGTAGGGACAGGGAAGACTTGGCGAATGCCAGGTTTTTGCTCATTTATCTGCTTTGGGGACTCTGTCCCCTCATCTCATAGATAAGCCCAGCTCACTGTGTCCCAGGGCAGTCCCCGAGTGAGCAGGTGCCTAGAGGAAAAGCTATCGCAGGCACCGGGGTGGGCGGGGCTGTGATGGACCCGCAGGAAGGAGTCCTGCCCACTGAAGGACGACCTGGGACCACGAAGAGGCTGATGTGCATGGAGGTCGGTCCGCAGGGCGGTGGTGGAGCTGGACTGGGCCTCCAGGCTGTGACCACTTTGCATCCCCACCTCAGGCCTGTCCTGGCTACCTGGGAGGTGTGCACAGGGTGAGCCTGCGTAAAGAGAAGCGTGCTAGGGCCTCACACACGGCCCGGGAGGAGCAGCTAGTCAGATGTGGTTGTTCAGCAGGCACACTGACTTCCGCTTTGAGTACAGGACCGGGTCCTCACCCCCAGCCAGAGCCACATTGCTGTTGGCTCTTGTGAGCAGCTCCGGGACGCAAGGACATGGGGCCTCCCCGCGAGCGGCCATGGGAGGGCTTCGTATCCATGCTGCGCGGGGGTCCGGGACAGGTGGAGTTCCAGTCATCTTTGAGGCACATCCGTAACAAATGTGCATGGTTCCCACTAATGAAATGGATTTAAGGGGCGCCTGGGTGGCTCAGTGGGTTAAAGCCTCTGCCTTCAGTTCAGGTCATGATCTCAGGGTCCTGGGATCGAGGCCCACATAGGGCTCCCTGCTCAGCAGGGATCCTGCTTCCTCCTCTCTCTGCCTGCCTCTGTCTACTTGTGATCTCTCTCTCTGTCAAATAAATAAATATAATCTTAAAAAAAAAAAGTCATCGACTGGGTGGGATGGCCTGATGCTTGGGAGGAGGGACGCCGCTCAGAGTTTCTCTGGCCGCTGACCCTTGAGAGAATCGACGGTGTTAGCTTCAGGGCAGTTAACCCCCTGTGGGAAGGAAGTGTCATGAACTCATGGTGTCCCCATCTGACCTCCGAAGGTTTGGAGACACATCTTTACAAGAAGTTATCAACGTGGAAAGTTTGGTGCGGTTAAACTCCTACTTTGAGCAGTTTAAGGAAGTTTTGCCTGAGGATTGTAAGTATTTTTCCACTCTCGGTAGGTTCCCTTTTCACCTGCCGTCTGTCTTGTGTCACTCTGGGTGTCGGAGCGTTTCCTGGCACTCAGGCTGTCTGCTCACCCACCATCCGGATGCTGCCTCTGCACGCACGATTCCCCCTTTGCTCCCCTGTGCCCCTGGCAGCCTCTTCACCTACTCGGACTCTGCCTGGCTTGAGGCCCCGCCAGAGATGCTTCCCTCAGCCTGTGACCCTTGCTGATTCTTTGACTGCTTGTCTTGTCACCTGGATACCGTGGAGCTTTCTCACAAGCTGTCCCAGCCACTGGTGTTCACTGGTGGCATTGGCCTGTGTTGTGTTCCTGCCGGTAGGACAGGTGGGATAGCAGAGGCAGGGGCCCCACTCGACCCTGCGCTGGGGTGAGCTCCCTGTGCACCTCCTCCTGTGGCTTGTCGAGTAAGATGCTGGGCAGACGCTTAGTGCTGTGTGGATGTCCCCAGAGGCAGGAGAGAGTGACAGCAGTTGTCACTCTGCAAACAGCCTTCTCTGTGCACCGGGACTCAGGCAGGGGCCCTGGGCTCACCACACTATCTGTACTTGGGGAATTCTCTCCTGATTTCATACTTTCATACCTGATTTCATGCCCTGTGTAAAGTGCCACAGGACCCAGTGACGAGTGAGACTAGACCCTGCTTGGTTAGGAATGGGCTCTGCCTCTCTAAACTGGCACTGCCCCGGCCAAGAGGGGGGACTCCCGAGCGAAGGAAGCAGACTCGGTCCCTGGGTAACATCAGTGTCCTTTAAGGGGGATTCCCGAGGAGGAAGATGGGAAGAGGCTTCATTCGCATTCCTGGGTCACTGATGTGCCTGGCGCTGTGCTGTGCTTTGCGCACATTTCCACACTGACTCCCCACAACAACGTCACGACACAGGTGTCAGTATTGGTTGCATGGAAGGGTTGGCCTGGCTCTGAGGCTTGGCACTTACACAGTTGGCGAAGGTGTCCTATTAGGAGACACTGTGTTGCAGGGGACCTTGGGCCAGTCTGGGGAGTTGATGTCAGTTTAGTTCTAGCAGGGAAGCAATGTGGGGAAAGCCTTCAGGGATTCATCTGGAATCAGCAAGAGTATACTGATTGGCTTGGAGGAGGGGTGCAGGCCGCTGTGCACAGTGTCGTCTTCTCCCTCTGATTTTGACCTGGGAGTGTGGGTAGGCGGAGAGGAGAGGTACAAGGGGGAGTCGCCCCGGGAGCACGCGCTGCCTCACAGCCGCGTGAGGTGCTGCTGGGGAAGAGAGAGCTTTTGGCACGTGGTGCAGAGACACAGGGCCTGCGCCGGCCATGGCCACATGAAGTGGCGGCCTGCTGATGGGCAGAGGGCAGGGCTGGAGGGTGAGGAGAGCAGCTCAGGCACCAATGGCCTTGTGGTATGGGACACGAGCCACAGGTGAGGCCGGGTGGGGCACATGTGTCACCACCGTGGTCAGCGGCACGGGTGACATGGGGCTGTCTCGTGGCTGAGATCACTGTGTGCAAGAGGAAGGGGCTGAGGACAGAGTCTCTGGGGAAGAGCCCCGTCTGGAGGTGGCTTGTGAAAAAGGGGTTTAGCAGACAGGTGGGAGAGAGTCCTTGTAGGTAGGAGAGCTGCAGTGTTACCTGGGTGCCTAGCGGGGGTGAGGGAAGGAGTTCCTGGTGACTTCTGAGGCACGGTCAATGTGGCGAGGGCTGCAGCCAGGGCAAGGAAGTGAGAAAACGATGCTACCTTGATGGGCCACTCTGTCCTGGAGATTGGCAGAGATGTGAGATGGGCAATGGGGGAAGGAGCTAGAGAAGCCCGGGCTGCGAGACGCAGGAGCAGCTGAGGACTACAGATTGGGGCTGCCGTGGAGAGGGGGACGCACAGGGTGCTCATGGCAGGCACCCTCAGTCTCCCCAGGGAACCGCAGAGGTGCCGGCCCTGACCGCATACTGGAACTCAGTGGGGAGCCCGGAGAGTCCCGATTCCCGGGCCTCACCCCAGAGGGGTGGGCATCGGGAGTTCCAGAGGCTCCCCAGGTGGCTGGGGGTGAAAGCTGTAAGGGAAAGCATCCTCTGATGCTTCAGCTGCAGGTCACCGGTACCAGGACTCTTGGGGACCCTCAGGCATTGAGGTGTCCTCACGTGCTTTAGCAGTGAGCATGGTTGAAAATGACAGATTTGTCAAATCCTTGCATGTTCCAGGCTGTCTACATACTTGACCTGGATTAGCTAACACGACCCTCACAGCAGCCTTGGGGGTGGGCCTGGTTTCCACACTGTTTGACATTTGAGGACACCGAGGCAGGAGGGCGAGTCCCCAAAGGAAGGAGCCCAGGCTAACTGCCACCAGCACCGACCTTCCAAGTGCTGCAGGGGTCAGAGACGGTGGAGCACCCAAGCTCAGACTGGGGGGGATAGGGTCTTTCGCAGGGCCAGACCCCTGGCCAGGGCACCACAAAGGGGAGCAGGGGGTAGGGACAGAGCCTGTGCGGAGGACAGGTGAGTGGGCACAGTGAGCCATGTGGTCAGGAAGTGGGAGTTCTGTGGGTTATGTGAGACCCCAGGAGACATAACCTGGTGACGAAGGCCACAGAAGTGTGTGGCCTACAGGACAAAAGCAGGCCAGGCGTGGGCCTCTCCAGGGTGGATCGGTAGCACTGCCACTCCCCAGGAGAATCAGGGCTCTGTGAGGCCGACGAAATGGAGTGCAGCTAGTGAGTACCCCCTAAGTCGGCTCGGTTCATCAGTGGGCAGGTGTGTGCTGGCTGGGGCTGCAGGGCTGGCGAGCTTCCATCACAGACTGAACCCTTCATGAGCAGGAGCCCCCTTTCCACGTCTGTTTCTGCCCCAGTCCTCTGATCAGCATGGTGCCAGGCCCGTAGCAGGTGCATGCAGTTATTAGCATAGGATCCTGAGTACACGAAGGTGAGCTTGTGTGGTGGAAATTCTCTATGCAGCTGGATCCCAGAATTCCATGTGTTTGGTTTTAATTTGGGGGTTCGGGTGCCATAGCTTTTTTCCTAGACGTGACCTGGAGGCTCTTCTCTTTCTGATGATCTTGGGGTTTGAAAATCCCAGGTTTCTTAGGTGAGGTGATCAGACTGATCTTCCAGTTCAAGGGGTCCTGGAAAGGCTGGAGACTGTCCCGGTGGCAGAGGGAGGCTGTCCGAGAGAGTGGGTCACTCCAGGTCCATGGGAGGAGGCCCTACTGCCCACATCCCCCAGGGCTGACCAAGCCCACTCAGTGGTCAAGACCCATCGCCCTAAGCATCCTCCTCCCTGCGGAGGCTCTGAAGACCAGATGGATCTTCCTAACTCCCTCCTGCCCTTGGTGACCGTGTATCTGTGCTCCAGTCCCTTGGGAAAGCTGAAAGAAGAAGAGCGTTTGCCCTTGGCAGGTGGGACTGAAGTGGCTGTGAAAGTGATTTAAGTGCTCCCCGTGTGGGTAGCCAGCGGTAGTCCCTAAGTGGGGGGCACACCCCACTTCTTGCATAAGTCACCCTAAACTTCCAGCTTGGCCAGGAGCCCATGCCACAGTGGCCTCCGAGGGCTGCGGGCCTGGGTGCCCTACCAGCTCTCACGGACTCGTCCTGTCTTGCAGGCCTACCTCGATCTCGGAGCCAGACGTGCCTGCCGGAGCTGCTGCGTTTTCTGGGCCAGAACGTACACGCCAGGAAGAATAAGAACGTCGACATTCTCTGGCAAGCCGCTGAGGTAGTACCCTTGTTATACTGACGAAAAGAACGGGATTGTTGTATTTGTTGCCAATAATAGTAATTATGATAATAAATCGGAATCTCAGCCGGGAGTGGAGAGAGCAAATTTCTCCCTGTGGACACAGAAGAAAGTCATGGAATATGTCCAGAACTCTCGAGGATACTGAAAGGTGCCTTTGAGTTCATTACTTTAGGGCTGCCTGAATTCCAGTGAGCTTGACACAGACCCTGTCTCCTGGGCATTTAATAAGCAGGCTGATGACAATTGTCACCTCCAGAAGCCTGGGCAGTCAATACCAGCTACAATGCACTGCCTACTGCATCTTTTAATAGCTTCAGAGGTAGACCGTGGTGACTCTTGCAGTCTCTTTACACCGTATTTTTTGTCCATTGCAGTTCAAATCTCCTCTTTTCCCAAGTACTTCCAGTATCTTCTCATAAATGTTCTTATGAAGTTCCAGAGCTAGCTATTCACTCACCCCTGTCGAGGGGTGACCTTAACCAGTCTCCACAGCAGCACGGTGACCTGTTCGGCATGGGGACTTGCACACGTAGACTCAGGAGCATGAGTGATCCCCAGACGGCATTCCAGCTCCCGGCCCAGCCTGAACACAGGGCAGGGATGGACGTCCGCCCCTCTGCCCCTGAGGGAGTAAGACACACCGCACTGCCCACTCGTGCCTGGTTACCCCTGGTTCACAGAGCCCGCATAGCCTTTGGGAGCGCTGTCTCTCCCCTCCCTGCCCATGGCTTTCCTGAGCTACTCATTCTAGAGCTTTCCTGTTCTCTTCATCAGGAAGGTGTTCCTCTCCACCTTGGGTCTCTTCCACTGCAGCAGGCAGTCAGCTGGTCATGGTGCTTGGCCGCTGTTTGGGAGACCCTGTGTTTGAGGGCCTGTCTTGAATGTCCCCCACTTTATGCCTTTGTTAGTGGCTGTGACCCCTGATGCCTTTCTGTTGAATGCAACTGTGAAGAGTGGACATTCCCCTCTGTATGTTCGTGTGTTTACTGGGTCTTTCAAGTGCCCCAGCTGGTCATGAATACTGTGGGATGGGTCAGTCTGAGGAGCTCCCCTTTCTGGGCCAGGCTCCCCTGGCTGCTTTTCACAACAGAACATTTGGAAGCACTGAGTGACAGGAAGCTTGAGGGGATTCATGCGCCTCGTTTTTCAGGTGGAAAAGTCTCAGAGGCCCTGGACATATCTCTTACATTTCCCCCTTTGGGGGATCCCCTGGGGAGACAGGCATTTGTGCAGTGCCAAGTCACTCATCTCTCAAGGCCTCCCATGCCCAATTCATCCAGAGCTGCGCTCTTTTTCTGGATCCTATTTCTTTCCCTTTCTGTGTATAAACAAGGGGTACCTGGCTAATATCATTGGTCAGGTCTAGGCCCTCATTCCGTGGATGGGGAGACCAGCCAGAGCCCCAGAGCTGGCTCCTGGCCTCCTGGAGGCTGGAGCCCGGCACTGCAGACAGCCCTCAAAAATGCATCTCTGGTCACCCCTGCCTGCCTTCTGGAGTCTCATGTTAGTTCCGGACACACCATCTGTGCATGTGAACATCCTTCGAACCTATCCATGGTTCTAGCTTGTGCTATGTGTGGGTCACGAACTCTGCAGCTTGGAGAATTCAGTGAGCAGGTGCACGTTCACCCTCCCATCATTTGGATTATATCACTCTTTGCCAAGCTTCGGGGTTTGCTTAGTGACTTTCTCTTTTTTCTTTCCTTTTAAAATTTTTTTGTCTGTTCTCAAAAGAAGCCTGCCTTCTTTCTGATGGTCTTGGCTGAACTTGTTTGGGCCTTTTCTCTAGACACAGTGCTTATTAATACACTGTGCCCTCTACCTAGTGGCCCTCCTGGCAGTGGCTGCATGTTAATTGGCTTTGCTGGCCTGGGAAGCAGGCATGGGACCACCTCCAGGGCACTGCAGTGGGTCAGACGTTTCTCTGGAGTGTGGCAGGTTACTGGAGCTCACTGTCATCTCATTTTGATTTTTCACAAAATACCAGTATTGTCTTTGAGGCGTGGTACCTGGTACAGGTCCCTAATCCCTCATCTGAAGCTCTTGTGGGTAGATGTTTTGGAATTTACAGGTTTCCATATTTTAGAAAGGTGATTTGGTATACAGTTGGTGCACATATGTGTAACACCATGCACATCACCTCTGATGTGGTAAATGTCTGGGGCCCCACTTGGGAACCAAACTCATTAATACTGCATTATTAAAAAGTATGAATGTTTATATATATAACGTGAGATAAATGAAGGTCATAAATAGTCTCACATCAGCACTGATCTGGTTGGACTGCCAAAGGAAGTTGCTGTAAACTTAAAAAAATCTTCTGTTTTAGGGCTTTCTCCTCTTGGGGACTGTGTACCTAGAATTGTATCTAGTGGTACAAAGAAAATGCCCCCAAATGCCCTTCTTCCTGTGGGGAGAGAAGGTGCCCTGGGGTGGCCTTTTCTCAGCCTGGAGGCCGCCGCACTGTGAGCTCCCCACTTGTGAAAGGGGGAGCGCACTGACCCCTGCCCGGCCCTGAGTGAGGTGGAGGACGGTGGAGGGCCTGTGAGGCCTGACTGTCAGGAGGTGGCTGAGTGGGAGGCTCTTCTGAGCTCTTCCCATCTGTGCAGGTGCAGAGCAGAGGAGAGACAGCGGGTTTGTGCTGTGCCTTCCAGAAAGACCTGGAGACTTGGTCGGGCAGGGCATGCTGGGAGCCGCTCTGACCTCCTGAGCTGGGCTTTGCTGCCCTCCTCTGCCCAGGGCCCGTAGCACAGGTCTGACCATGATGAGGTGGCCTGGGCACAGTCTGGAAGAGGGCAGCTGGTATGGTTAGCGCACAGGTGGTGATGCCCCAGAAAAGAAGAGGGAGCCCAGGCCTGGAAGGAACAGCCTGTGGGGGCAGTCACATGAGGGATGGGGAAAAAGTCACCCGGGGACAGAGGTGGTCCCACAGGCAGTGACATCGTTTCTGCTGCTGGCTCTGGCCGGTCGTGGAGTTGGGGAGCAGAAGTGGTGGGAATGCCGGCCCCAGGAGTTGGCCTGGCCACATGCTGCCCCGACCTTCGGGAGCCTGTGTCCCATGCAACGCGTATTTCCATTCTGTGGCGTCTCTCCCTCCAAGTACAGCCTGCGTTCCTGTTGCAGATCTGCCGCCGCCTTAACGGGGTCCGCTTCACCAGCTGCAAGAGCGCCAAGGACCGCACGGCCATGTCGGTGACGCTGGAGCAGTGCCTGATCCTGCAGCACGAGCACGGCATGGCCCCGCAGGTGTTCACCCAGGCCCTGGAGTGCATGCGCAGGTGAGTCCCGCTGCCCAGGCCGCCCGCCCCGCCTGCCCCGGGCCCCGTGTAAACTGCAGATGAGCCGGTCCCGCCGGGCACCCCAGCCCCAGGCCCCGGGCCCCTTGACTCCCGCTGGCACGCTCTGGTTTGACTTTGGAAAATTCTCTGACGTCTGCCGAGTCAAACTGTCGGTGGTCTCAAATTGAGACCGTGTTCTCTTTTAAGTCCGGGGTGGGGACAGGAGAGCCAGCAGTCTCTCTGAGCAGGGCTGCTGTGAAAGCAAGTGCCCTCAGGGCAAGCTTGGGAGTCAGGGCATGGCCCAGGGAAGTCCAGTGTGGCCGCGTACGAGTTGTTGGACACGCTGCTGGCCCTCAGCCCCCTGCCTTGCTGCGGGCGGGAGCACGGGCCAGGCCTTCCTCAGCAGGGACCTGCTGTTTCCACCATGCACATTAGCTCCTTGCAAACTTGAGCGAAGAAACGCGTCTGCAGGTTGCACCGGTTTGCTCCGCTTCTTCTCTAGCCGTCGACACAGTTTGCTTTTCTTAGCAAAGTGTCAAATGAGTGTCTTATGGTAACGGCAGCAGCCCCCCACCTGTCCTTGTGCCGTGGCGACCTCACCCTAATGATGTTCTGATTCTGAGGCAGCAGGCGTGTGTGCAGAATGAAACCCGGGACTAAAAACTGTCTACTGTTGATCGATGCCTTGTTTCAAGCGCTGCTGGGGAGCACCTTACCTCACATACCAAAAGAAAGGATAAGAAACCTGGTTTTCCCGTCTCCTTCAATGTAGCCACCAATGCTGTCAGAGTCTCGTTTCCAACGGTCACTCCTACTGAATGTTCTGTATCATTTGTCCTCTCACCAAATTCTTTAAAGCGTTCAATTCTCTTATCCTTTCTGTATGTTTCTGCCGTTTGACCTTCTCACAATGACGCACAAAAGTGATGCCTGAGCTCCTGCCTCTTGATAATAGCATTTTGTAGGAATGGAAGTGTGTTGTCCCTGTTTTGTCTTTTCCACATTCGTCCAAACCCCTCTCTGTGACCCCAGGGCTTCAATTTATGCACAGATAGAATGTTCACCGCCCTCTCTGGGCTGAGCCTCAAGGAAGCAGTGGAGACTCTGTAGACCCCCTGCCCAGGCACCCTTATTCAAGCCTGTCCTCACAGCCTGTCCTGCAGGCTTGGTGTCCCTGATGCCATGAGGGAGGCAGGGCCTGGGCTTCCAGCCACGCCCGTCTGCACCCTGTGAGCTGTGAGGTGCTGCGAGGGGGCTGCCTTGGTGAGATGCAGGCCTCCACTAGAGAAGAAACACGAAAAATGGAAGTGGGGGGGAGATACCTGTGGTTGTCGGAGGTGTGCTCAGTAGACCAGGCCCCGAGTCAGGTGTACAGTTGATGTGTAGACAACTATCCTGACTTCTGGAACAAATGCAATTGAGAACAGCCATTCATTCTGCCTGCATCTGAGCACAGAGGTCTCAGCAGACCTGGGAGAATGGGGCTCCTTAGAAAGACACCAGGGCAGCCGCATCTACCTGCCTGTGGCCTGTCTTGGGGCTGTGTGGGCAGTACCCACACATGCACAGATGAACTGCTGTGGCTTTCAACACACACCGTGCTGGCTCACCCAAGAAACTGATACTCCCTGTAGCAAAATTTAAAATTACGGATCAGCCCCAATCCCAGTTCTCCTCACAACCCGCACCTCAGAATCCTCTGTCTTCCTCCTGTTGACCAGCAGCCGTGCTCGTGTTCAGTGCCTCCTCTTTCAGCTGTGGATACGTGCATACAAGCACACGGGCACAGGTGTGGTTAACACACACACCGGGTCACCAGTCCCTGGATCACGCACACAGCACACCCCTGCGCGAACAGACACAGTTACAGCTGTTGTTGGAGACTACTTTTTTCAGTTAGCTGTCCTGGGAGCATTTTTTCTGGTTAGTAAGTAGAGACCTTACAATTTTGAGTACACCGTAATAATCCAGTTTGCTGCCATGGACTGTCTCAGCTGAAGGTGGTTTTCTGCACCTCACACCAGGGGGTAGGGAGTCCCCGTGTGTAATGCTCCTGGCCACCTCTGCCGCCTTGATCTCTACCCCTTTGTAGGGTTTCTGATACAAACCATCACACTCCCACCCTGTACCGAGTGCCTGCTCGTCCACTCTCTGGGTGCTGTCGTGCCTGTCACTCATCGGTGCGCTTCCAAGTCTGTAAAGTCGGTGTTGCTTTCCTGCGCCACAGGTGAGGACCCTGCGGTCCTGCGTAGGGCACGACCTTCCTCCCTGGGCCTCCCTCGACCTCTCTAAACCTCCCTCTTCCGCCTCTGATTACGGAAGTTTTTTTAAAGTGTCCTATTTATGGTTTTCTGCTTTTTTAAAAATCTCTGCAGTAAACATGTAATCTCACTTAACTAATCATGTCGGATATTATGACACAAGAACCAAGCTCGATCACGGCCCCCCTGCACCTGCCCCCTGGACCCAGTAGTTCCAGCAGCCGGGGCTCCATGCTCACTGCCGCCTTTTGGTCTGACCATGTTGCAGCTCAGGCTGTCACCGCGTGTGGTTGTTTTAAGGTGATTTTCTGGACTCTTCCCTGTGGGGAAGAGACGCACCTGTCCATAGACAGCAAGCCTGAGGTGGCTGGTGGCTGGGTCACTAGCCAGGACTTCTGGCTGTAGCATGGCCAGGACCTGTGGCTCAGCGGGGAGCCCTAAGGAGGCAGCAGAAAATACTGGGCCATGCCTTGAGTGGAGGAATGCATTTTGGTTCTCTTGCTTTCTCGCTTGCATCTTACCAGATGGAAGAGTAGAGCATGCAGGCAAGGGTGCAGGGCGGGGAGAGGGGGTGGGGTAAGGGGGCAAAGCTGACACTCTGGGTTGTGTTTCTGCCAGAGGCCCAGGATGAGCAGTGGCCAGGGCTGTGCTAGAAAATGTTTAACAACCAGCTCCCCGCCTCCACCACCACCAAAAAAAGCCCTGATCTACAGTGTTCACAGAAATACTCCCACTGAGGCTTATTTCCAGCTACCACTGTGACGTCACGGAGCACGGAGCTGGGGAGAGATGCGTACACTCGGCTCCTGCAAGCCATCACAGCCCATGCCAGCTCGCCACTCATGGTGCCTCTCTGTCCCCAACCCCGGGGCTGAAACGCTCACAGAGTGGGCCTTCCTGAGCAGCCACAGTGACACCACCCCTGCCCCTCTGCCCCCCGAGACCGCCCTGGCTGGGAAAGTGTCCCCAGTCCGAACGGCGCATCGCAGCAGGGCCATTCCAGGGCTTCCGAGCTCCTCCGGGAAAGCCCAGGAGCAGTCTGCTTGAGCGGGGACCTCAAGCCTCTCCTCTCTGGGTGGATCCTCAAAGGCCACGTGCCTTGTCCCGGCATCTTTGCGTCTGTGGCACCGTCACCACTTCGGTGGACGTTCATAGAGGCTGTGGCTCCAGAGCCATTGCACCTCAGGAAACCCCCAAATTTCTGATGTGAGCTCAGTTGGCTTCCGTGGTTGGGGATCAGCCTGTAGAACAGTGACTCGAACATTTGGGGACACAGGCAGCTCATGCTTGGCCACTGCTCAGCCTGACCGCCAGGGCGAGCCTGGGGAGGGCTCTACCTCGGACTGGTACTTGAGGTAAACGGTCGTTGTTTGAATGGTTCATCAAGAGGCAGCTTTGGCAAAGTCGGTCGCACCCCCCACACCCCCAGCTCAGGCATCTGTGAGAAGGTCAAACCACACACACACACCCCCAATGGTTCTTCATGTTCAGCTTGCTTTTTGGAACCCATGTCTTGGCAGCATGTGAGAGCATGGCGGGGCAGCATGGAGTTGTGCTTGGCCAGCCGAGAGAGCGCGAACATGGAAAACCATTTAGTCAACCTACATGTGTTTGTTTTCAGTAGACGACAGTATTTTTTCTTATTTTCACTTCTCTTTCTCTCCTTTCTTCTTGTGACTGTGCTGGTTTTGTTTTGGTACCCCTTCCACACCCTTTTCTGCACATCATCTTTTCTTTCTCTTGTGGCTCCATCCCATTTTTTTGTTTGTTTTAAATCTTACCGTTTGGTTCTCCTCTTTTTTCCATACTTTTGATACAATCCATTGCATGTGTTTCTTTTTTTCCCCCCTTTATTTCCTTTGCCTTTTTCTTTTCCTTTCTCCCAAACTTTTTCCTTTTCACAGCATTGGAACACGGGAGGTAGTCACCCAGAAGAACTTGAGCGGCCTGGTGCCCATCCGAGACTTAAGACTAGACCCCAGCCTTCTCTGTTCCATCCCTTTGTTAGCCCTGAGCCCCAATTTACTGATTGTGTGGCTCTTCCTGAGCATAGCCTACCTGGTGACCAAATTGCGTTGCAAATGAGTACCACTGCGAAAAAGCAGTACTAAGTCACAAGAAAAACAAAAGTGCCAGAGTATGTCCAGCCACCTGTGTACCTGACTGGACAGAAGGAATGTGTCAGAGCGTGGTCTGCCGAGAAATATTTCATGCCTTACAGTTTGACGTTCTGTTGTTCCGAACTGTAAATACCTGCCAAATTATTTCACCGAGAGGACTCGTGCGTTTAAATGCCATCGAGTTTTCAGTGCTTGTAACACGTCCTTACAGTGCCCTGTCACTGCACCGTTTAGCTGGCCTGGAGTTAACTTGTACCAAATCTCTCACCTTCTGATGTAAAACTACTTATTACCTGTGTATCTCCTGTGCCCTGTTTCCGAGAGAAGGGGATTCTGTCTGAAGAGAATTTGTATATTTGATACTATTCTTTAATGTACTGCTAACCTTTCCTTTCCTTCTGAAGAGAAACGAAAAGGATAGTTAGATGCTTTATAACCTGCCCATCTAGATCCACCTATTTAATAGGACATGTACTTTCTGCTTTCATTTCAAAGCGTAGTCCCTGAACTCACAGTAGCAAACACTTTGCAGAATCGTAACATTCCTTGCTTGTGTTTATGATTTCCGGTTTGAGATGCCCCAAAGCTGTGACCCAGTTGCCCATTGTTCCCAGTCAGGCACATTAAAATAACATACTGCATGTGACTTTCGATTTACTCTTTGAAATCTTTAAGGAGCGCTAAACGGGTTACAGGAATTAGTGCAGACAGGAACAAAAGGCTGTTAAATACATTTATTTTTCATGAAGCAGTAGTTTTCATTTTAAAAAATCAAATGTGATTAATAATGGTTATTCTGAAAATTAAAAAGAAAGAAAATAGATCCAAAAATGGATGCCTAAACTTTGGGCACTAGTGGTAGATGGAACTGTGAGAGAGAAGGAGTTGCTTGGTTTATACTATTAGCACTGTTCATGTAACACAGAAAACGAGGTGTTCGTAATCTTAACTTTCACATTTGGCAGAGGAGTCAGTGAACGTCTGTAAAGGTAACAGAATAAATTAGGGGGAAATTCAATGGATTCTGTATAAGAAATACTCAGTGGCTTCTCTGTTTTCCAGTCCAAACTGTGCCGTACTTCTGTTTTTGACCACCAGCTAGTTCCCCGTACCCTGGATTTTATGAAAGTGGATTTCTTTTTACCAGACTGGAAAAATTGGAATGAATTTAGAGAAGCTGTCTTTTCCAGAAACTTTACACCCATGTATACACACAAACCCAGTCCGCCACAAAATCTGCCCCCTCACTTCCCTCTCCCAAGATGTCCAGAACTTACTCTGGGACTTCTCTGGTTTGGCTTCATTTCTGAGTTCACATTCTAGGAATGGTAGAAGCAGTTGTCAACAGAATATAAATACCAGACTCAGGCTTTAGATTCTAATACTGTCCTACTCACACTCCTGGGAGGCCCTTCTTTCCTAGGCCCCCTGAGCACTGCAGGAGCCTTCAGGAAGGGTTCCTACCTGTAGGAGAAGCCAGTCTTCTCACGAGTGCCATGTGGCCACTCTGTCTTTTCTAGAACAACTGAGGTGGCCATACAGGGGCATGGCTCCTGACACTCTTCACTAGGGAGTCTCACCGGATGCCAAGTGACAGATGGTGTTAAGTTGTAGCAACACAACACTAGTCACTGATCCGTGATTCTTTGAGAGGTATGTTTACCTCCTGCCTCCTTCAGATTGAGGTGCGTGGGTCCGCGCTCCAAGATTTGAAAGAGAGAAAGTAGAGTCCACAAACGCATCCAGCTCCCGCTCCACAGCTTCCCAGTCCCTGCTGTGGTTCAAGTGCTCCTGATGCCTCATGGCAGTGACATGTGCCTGTGCCCACCTCCAGGCCTGGTAGAGACTGTGCACCCACGAGGGAGGCCCTTCTGACTATAGATAGCGCCCCCTCTGCTCCCTGGGCCCGTGGGTGCTCCCGTGCCACTCCCCAGAGACTCCTCCCAGGATCCCCCCACCCAGCAAAGGGAGGCAGTGGCCAGCTAGAGAGGCCCTTCTCAGCCTGCTCCTTGCTGCCGTGGCGCCAGCCAGGCCTTCCTGCCCTGTGTAGATTTGGCTGCCAGATTGACAGAGAAATAAGTTGGAAAGGCTGAGCCAAAAGGCAGTACATTCTAGCTGTCTCCGGTCATGAGGGGTAGCACAAGAAAGAACACCAGGAAATCAGCCTAGGCTCTGAATTGTTACCATCTTTCTTCAGAATGTCTGAGGAAGGAGACTCCTTGTGCTTGTGCTCCTTGTGCTTGCCCCTTGTGCAGAGTTTTAGCATCACTAAGGCTTTCTACTTAGGAAATCAGACTAAATATAGATCTGAAAATCTTTTCTGCTGCAGTGAGAAATAGACTGGATGAAACAAACATGGGAAGATGATTCACAAGAGGGGAGTCTGGTATTTGGTGATTTTCTGCTTCTGAGGTGACGCTAGCCCTGGGCAGGACATTGTCACTGGTCGCCAACCCTAGATGCTCAGGATCACTAGATCCCAGTGCATCCAGATGAGTTCTAAAGTGGAAGATCCAAACCAGACGGAGAACCAGAGGAGTCCCCCAAATTAGTTGTCATCTGGGTTTCCATTCCAATGTCTCATTCAAAAAATGGATACCCTTGAAAAGAAAGAATTTATCTAGAGAAGAAAAAACAATGGTGGAGCTTTGAAATAGTTAAATCCCTCTTTCTAAAACCTATTCAAGACCTTTTCAGTGTGTGCTGTAGGCCCCTAAGAACGGTGCCGCCAACGTGATGGGTGGAAGTGTTCTACCTTAGGGACAGAGGGCTGGCCCCTGCGGCAGGAAAGGCCAGTTCGCATAGCACGCCTCTCCGTGCACACACGTCAGTCTCACGCACTAGCACCCAGCAAGCGAGTTGTGAGAGCATCGGTGTGCTGCAGCTTCAGCAGTCAGATTTTGTAAATTCAGAACCTTCGAGGGAAAGTAAATACGATTTGCTTTAAAAATTAAATTGCATTGAAAGGTAATCTTCATTACACTTCCATGTGTCGCATATTCAGCCAGTTAAACCAGCAGGTTCTTTAACATATGTAAATAAAAGATAATGTCGAAGTTGACAAATTCTTCTTTGCTCCTCAAAGCAGTTTGGCATTTACTAGTGATTGGTGGTCTTTGAAAAGTGTGTCCATTTCTATATAAATAGAGAAGCCATATCTGAAATAGTTTGATAATGTGAGAGCTTCCAAAGATTAAATAAGACTAACTGTGCATAGGAACCTATAGCTTCCGCTTTAAATGGAGTTATATTTTTATCTGATTGCTGGATGTTAGACAGACACGATCGTTCTTTACTCTGGGGGCCCCGTGCTCGTATGGCCCAGGCGTTCAGCTCAGATGACACAGGTCTCACTGAGGGCTTGAGGCTCTGGTGACAAGAAAGCATAGCTGAGTTACTAAATTACTTAATAATGAGCAGGTGATTACTTTTCTAAAATACCCGAGCTTATCTTTTGAATAAAATAACTCTTACCAAAAATATTTTACATGTTCTTGATAACGAGACTGTCATTTTCACTTTAATAGGCTTGAGCAATTGCCACTGATATTTTTTTAAAATGCATGACATAATGATCTTCATACGATTTGAAATATTTTTTTTAAATCACTCTTTCTTGGTAACTCCAAATTTTACATCTCATAATGGGGATTTTTGTACTAAATTTGATAACTAGTCGATTTAATTGCTAGTCTAAGAATAATATAAAAATGTAAAGTTCTACTGTGCTTATAGGAAGTCATTTATATTTAGAACCGCTTTTGCCTGTTAATTTGATGTCTGTAGCAGAACGTTTCCCAGAGAACTCCCCTGATGCTCTCACTCGGGAATGTGAGGCCTGCCTGATGGCTTATCCTCCTGTTCAGCATTTGCTGTGCCCACTGGGTTGCCATGACAACCGTCCAACCAGTACAGCTGGGGATGATGCTGGGAGTGGGTTCTCTAGGGAAGGGCACCTGTGAGCTCTCACTGGCTTAGTGGCACACCTGTGAGAGGTGACCACAGTGAGGACAGCCCACCCGGAGAAGGCTGCCACGGGGAGATCTCAGTGGGATCACTCCTTCATGACCCTCCTAGCCCTGATGGCTGTGTAGACCCAGTGTGCACCATTGCATGGGCTCACTGATTGCTTTGCACCCAGGACAGCTGTCTCCTCAGTGGGGACGGCATGTTAGCGCAGCCTTCCCAGCCAGATGGCGTTGCTACATACTGAATTCTGCAAGGAAAATGAGCATTTTGAATTTGAGGTGATTAATAGCCATTGCTAATATAGAAAAATGCAGCTTTTGAAAAGCTTTGGTAAGAGTAGCACCATTTCTCATTCCATTTACTTTGTGATGTAACAGAACCTTTAAACTGCTAGTTATGATAGAATCCTCAGACTACTAGACATGACATACATGAAAACCATTCACTTAAAAAACAAAAGTTTGCTTCTACTTAGATACAGCACTGCCTCTGGAAATGCCAGACTTGCAACCCCATCCAGCATGCGTCCATGTCTGTGCTTCTTAGTTGCCTTCCTCGTTCAGAAGCCCGCCATCTTGCGTGCATATTGTTGTAAATGAGTCCAGCATCCATTTGAATTAATCAACATTTTTTTTAATGCTATGAAAATAATCAATTCATTTCATCTTAGTTTAAGTCTTTTCTTTTTTCCTTTTTTACTGCTGTCATTTCTTGTGCTTGTTTTTTTCCCCAGTGAGGGTTGTCGAAGAGAAAATACAATGAAGAATGTTGGAAGTCGCAAATATGCATTTAATTCCCTGCAGCTGAAGGCTTTCCCCAAGCATTACAGGCCTCCCGAAGGGACTTACGGAAAAGTTGAAACATGAACACACGGTTCCTCTAATTAGCTGTTACATACTAAACGTGGGTACCCTCTAGTGTCATATATGAATTCTTCAAGAAGACCTGAAGGATTGGTTTTTATTTTTGTGTTTTTAAAAAAATTTCACTAAAAAGTCTACGGAGCATGTTTTCCACTGGAATCAGTAGGAGGTAATGTTTGGCTCGATAGTGTGGATCGTAGCGACTGCCCATTTAAATAGCCTCAGCCATAACCACACAGATATCATTGATAGTTACCTGTATGAATCAAGCTAGATATGTCTGAAATGCTAAAAGACTTTTTAAAATGCCCACTTAGGCAGCTGCACACCTAACGTATTTTTGTACTGAGTAACTCAAAATTGAGCATTCAAATTACAGTCTACTTTTAAAAACTCTGAATGTAAAACAGTAAATAATATATTAAATTATTGGATCCTGGGCAGGCCAACAGATGTTATATGTTAAGTTTTGGGGAAAGAAGCTAGCTCTAGCTCGTGCAGTGAGAGCAAGTGGTTCCAACGAATTGTCCTGTGACAGCGCAGGTGAAAGCAGAAGGGGAAGTAAAGGTTGCTAAATCAGCCCGAGATAAGGCTTCATGGGAAGTGGTACCTGCACAGCGGCCCACACAGTGGGGCCCCCCTCTGCCCCTGATACATCGTGGAACAGGGCGTGTGCTGGAGAATGTGAAGCCAGCTGTCCTGTGCTCTTCAGCTCTGTGGCTGGTCCTGCCTCCGGGGCACACCTCCCCTCCTCCCCTGGGTGTTGAGTTCTGTCACTCCAGGACCCCACACGTGAGGTGAGGTGTCTGCTGCCTCTCAGACAACGGTGGGGGGAGGGGTGGGTTATGCTTGTAGGTGCTAGAAGTCTAAATATTTTCAGAACAGATGTCCTTTTGTGGGTTTCCCAGTTGATCATCTTCTAGAAGACGGTGCAATCATGTTGGATTGTCTGATGAAAGTTTCTCTTAGGTTTGCAGCACTTGTTACTGTCCTCTTCACATTTCGTTACGTAAGATGACTATTGAGAAAGTTGAATTTATCTCCTACAGTGAGGTTTTGAAAGGGATTAATGGGCCATAAAACTTAGGAATCTCATAGAAAATTACGTCCGGTCATCTATTATAAGATGATGATGAGTCTTATCTGCACATAGCAGAGATTGTTTTTCTTAGTTTATGCGTTTATCAGTTCTGTTTATCATGATTATCATGTTTACATGTTATTTAAAAGGCTGTAAAAGAAATCTGTGTGGCACATATCCATGATGCTGATCCTAATGATTTGTGAAACTGTAGGAAATTACTAGGTCTAAAATTTGAGGTAATATTCGTGGGCTCCTTTAGACAAGGCCCTTGGAAACATGTAACATACTTGAGCTGCTGAGGCCCAGAAACAGCCACACACTGGCGGGGACCCAGAGGGGTAGGCGCTCAGGTGAGGGTGGAACTGGATGGAAGACCTTCCAGACCCTTCCTGCACAGATAGAGCCTGCTTCTCCTGGTGCCCGTGGGTCAGGTGTAAGCAGATGCAGAGGATGCCCCAGGGAGCAATGGCCGCTCACGCCTGTCCCACAGCTGGCTCACTTGTGGAGGGTGCAGGCAGAGACACTCCTGTCCCCCAAACCCGCTGCAGAGGTGGCGGCAGCTGGCCTCACATTCTGCTGTGTCGGTCCTCAATTCACAGCCATCGGGATGGCTGATTTGACCTCTCACCCCTTCCCCGTTTCATTTAAGTTGTAATTTCTCTAGTATCTACCTAGTTCCATCTTTTCTCATTTTAACATCACTACCTTTAAAGGATTCCCTTGTCTTTTTAAATTAAATGTTACCCATATTGTTCCCAGATTTTTTTTTTTTTTGGTCTGAAGAGCATTAAGTACCCTCATTTATCAAAGGGAATATAGCAAACGTTGAGTCGTCTGTTAGCAATTTTGCATGATCACCTTCACGTGAATTATTTTTCCAACTTTGGCTTTATGTTAAGGATCGCCGTAAAACTCTAAGACTTGGCTAATGGTGCAGCAACTGTTCAGGTGTCGTTATTCCAAGTGAGCACTACTCCGGGCGGCCACAGGAGGCAGGAGAGCGCGGGGCGGCCTCAGGGCGGCGCCTCGCCCTCNGGTCATAACCGGCCGGGCTCCTGAGGGGGGGTTGCCAGGGGGTGGGGGGTTCCGGTGGGCGGGGCTCTGAGTCTTCAGCTGCACGGGGAAAGCCCTTTCACAGGTTACCTAAAACAGCCTCAGTCCGGTGTTCCTGAGAAGGCCCCTCACTTAAAAAGAAACGTTGAGACCTACTGAAAACGTGGGATGTGACGTGGATTCTGTCTAAGCACCTGCAGCACAGTTGCCTTTGGTTTCCTTGAAAAATGTACAAATGTTGTATAATAGTTTTGTCCCTCCACAGTTGTATTTGCCAAGCTTAGTGCATTAAAGTACTTTTATTTATTTGTTTTGGGTGGGCAGTATTAATATATATAAATATATAGTTACTGTTTTATATATTCTTAGCTCATTCAAAGCCATGTATGCTGTAAATGTGCTAGTCTTTAGAATGACAAATAATAAATAACTGACAAGAACGTTAAACTGGGTGTTGGCCTGATTCATTCCGTTATAGTTAGGAGGACTAGTCTTATGGCCATGTCTGACCTGACCATCATTAATGGGCATTGCATTGAGCACTCCCGTGTTTGTAAGCGCGAGACCGTGACACACTTCTGTTTTATAATCTTGTTTTCCCTTAATTTGAAGCAGAGGGGCAAGTAGGGGTGGGAGTAAGAGCATGGCCTTCAGCTTCAGAAAGAACTAGCTCCGAGTCCTGTTCTGCCACTCACTGGCTGGTGACTCTGAACATGTTGCTTGCCCTCTCTGAGCCTGTTTGCTGGTATGTGAAGCATGGACAATCATGGAACATTCTTTGTAAGGCGGTTGTAAGGTGCCTTGGCATTAAGTGTTCATAAATGTTAGCTTTTGTTCCCTTCCCACGTCCATAAATACGGATCATGTCTTCTCTGTGGGTTGGTTGCCTGGTCATTTGTTGTGTGACTTTCTATAAAACAGTAGTTCCGTTAGTGGTTTGACTGTTCGTTATAACCAGGACTGCATTTTGTACCTTTGTACCTTTTTCTATACACATGTGCCCAGTGATTGCCCTTGGATAAATTCCTGGCAGCAGACATTTACAATTAAAAGATAATACAAAATCTTAAACACTTTTGAATTTTTAGTGTTACCAAAGTACTTCCTGAAAATTAAGCTACCACCAATAATTAACAGGTGCCTTTTTCCCATTATTCTCAATTTTCGTTGCTTTGAGGACTGAAAATTGAACATCTTTTAAACTTTTACTGTTTCTACTTTTGTGACTTCATTGGTGTGTTGTTCTTTTTCACATGCACTGTTTCTAATATATAGTATATTAACTTCTCTGTCAAGTTGCAGTTTTTCAAAACTCATCAGTTGTCTTTGGTTTTGTTTATAATAGGGAGTAGAAAGTTTTTATGTAATTATATATGCTTGTCTTTTTCGTTTTGGTGCTTATTCTAAAATCAGGCCCTGGCTTCCCCACTGAGGGTGACAGGGCACCCGGTTCCTTGTCCGTGAAGTGGATGTGGTGCAGTGCACTGAATGAGGGACTGCACTAGCCTGCGCCACCCTGGGTAGGAAGTCTCCCCATTGCTAAGATCTGGCAAGTAGGGAGTAACATTGTCTTATTTTAATTACAGCTGTCACTCCCCAAGCTATGACAGATTCCTGAGATCATAGAATCAGAATATTCACATTTCAAATCCCCCCTTCAGACCCCTTTCATGCCTCAGTGCTATCCCTGTGATGATTCCTTCCTGCGTCAGGCTCCCGGTGGGCCTTTCCAACCAGTCCATGCAGGTCTGAATTCAAAAATAGACCTCTTGTGGTATTTTCACTCTGTTGTATCATTTAATGACAAAAAAAGCTGGGACAGATTAGAGAGGATAGGAAACATTGCTTATGATTCCACACCTAGGAAGATGATGTCCGTATCAGAGAGACGAATTTGGAAAGACAGCACTTCACTACTTCTTCCGCCTTGCTGCTCACTCCTCCCTTGGCTTCCCTAGCTTCACTCTCTCTTGGTTGTCCTCCACCTACCCCTAGCATTACGGTATTCCCAGGGTTCTGTCTGTGACTTTCCTCTGTCTCATTTCAGATGCTCTTCCTGGAAAGTCTTAATCATTCCTATGGAATAAATTGCCACTTACTTGCTAATGACTCCCAAGTATCTAGGTTCGCCACAGACCCTATGTAGGCCCATATCCATCTGCACATCTGGCCACCTCCTAGTGATTCTACTTGAGTGTCTATTTTGGGGTCTCACAGCATAGTGACAACAAAGTCATGCTTTCTTTCCAAGCTGGCTGAGCCATCCTCTGGTAAATGACCCCACCTTCCACTCAGCGGTCGTCATCTCCCCTACTGTCCCCGTCCCATGAGCTACTAAGATCTCTCTCTCTTCCTTATCCCTTCAACCTATCCCATAATTCCACCTCCTACTCACAGCCATGGTCCATGACCTGTCCCTTCTGATCCAGACCACCACCCCTCAGCCTTCTCATTGATCCTTCAAGGCCCATCTCAGGCCTGCCATCTGTGGTTATTTCTCTCCAGAGAATGAGTTGGTCCCTTAAAAAATTGTTTTTTCCTCATTCCATTATGAATATAACTATTATATTGCATATCTCCTGCCCATGATGTTACTTTTTACTTTGTCCAGCATGTTATTTTGTGTTCACAACAGCACATGTAATGCCTGTCACTAAAAAATGTTTACTGAATGAAAGGATAACTATTTTGGGGGGGGGGAGTGGTCAATTGAAATTTTTCCTATTTCACCACTAGACCATGTTGCGTTTGTCTCTCTATATAATCCATCCTAAACAAAGACAAGAAGCCAAATCAAATCTAATAGGCTCAAAGGAGAAAGCAAACTTAAGAGCAGCAGAGTGTGGCACACAGGATAGTGGTTTTCTTTCAAGGGTGAGCAGCAGGGTCTTTGAGGAAAGCCCAGTATTACAGCAGGTTCACACCATGTTCTCTTGATCTGGATGGTAGTTACAGGATGATTTACTCTAAAGATATTTGTTAACAGCGTACATCCTGTGCACTTTTCTGTATGTCTGTTATATTTAACAATAAAAATTAAATGTTAACCTATCACTTCAATGAACAATCTAAAAAGAGAATTAAGAATACAACTCCATTTACAATAGTATAAAAAAGAATAAGATACTTGGAATTAACCCAATCAAGGAGGCAAAAGTCTTATACACTGAAAACTACAAAATGTTGTGGAAAGAAGACACCAGTAAATGGAAAGATGTCCATGTTGAATGGACTGGAAGATTTTGTATTGTTCAGATATCAGTACTATCCAAAGTAATGTACAGATTCAGTGTGCTCCCTATCAAAATTCCACCGGTGTCTTTTGCGGAGACAGGGAAATCCACCCTAAAATTCATCTGGAATCTCAAGGAGCTCAGAATAGCAAAAACCATTTAAAAATAACAAAGTTGGAGGTTGTACACTTCCTGATTTCCAACTTATTACAAAGCTACAGTAATCAAAACAGTGTGGCACGAACAAAAGACCTATAGACCAATGGAAAAGAAGAAAACCCTACCCTATGTGGTCACGTGATTTTCAACAAGGATGCCAAGACCAATTCAATGAGCAAAGGACAGTCTTTTCAACAAATGGTGTTGGGAAAACTGGATATCCCCATGCAAAAGAATGAAGTTGGACCTTTCCCTTACCCCATATTTACAAAATCAACTCAAACTTGATCAAAGATTTAAATGTAAGAACTAAAACTGTACAGTTCCTAGAAGAAAATTATAGGGGAAGAACTTCATTGGATTGGGCAATGATTTGTTGGATATGGCACCAAAAGGACAGGCAACAAAAGTAAACAGATACACTGGACTACATCAAAATTTAAAACTGCATCAACATGGTGAACACAATTAACAGAACAAATGAGAGAAAATACCTGCAAATCGTCTCTACTAAGGGGTTAATATCTAGAATATACACAGAACTCCTAGAACCCCACAACAGAAAGCCCTATTTTAAAAGGGGCAAAGAACTTGAATAGACATTTCTCCAAACAAGGTTTACAAAGGACAACAAATACGTGAAATGATGTTCAACATCAGTATTGCCAGGGGTTGGCGGTACGGGGTAATGGGGAGTTGTTTAATGGCTGTACGGTTTGTTTTGCAAGATAAATGAGTTCCGGAGACTGGCTGTGTAACAAGGTAATGCACTTAACATTACTGAATTATATACTTAAAAATGCTTAAGACTGTATGCTTTACATTATGTGTATTTTACCACAAATAAAATTTAAAATATATAGTTACTTATAAAGGTATCAGAAGTTTCAAAGTGGATCACAGACCTATATGTAAGTTAAAACTATAAAGTTTTTAGGTGAAAAAAGTAATAAATTTTTGTAAGTTTGGATTAGGCGGTGGTTTTCTTAGATACACCAAAAGGAAAAAGAGATAAATTGGAATTCATCAAAATAATTGTGCTTCAAAAGACAGCATCAAGAGAGGGAAAAGAGATCACCTTTGGGAGAAAACACCTGCCAATCATTTGTCTTTAAGGAACTCGTACACACGATACATAAAGACTTCTTGTAACACAATAATAAAAAGACAACTCAACTGAAAAATAGACAAAGGACTTGAATAGACATTTCTCCAAAGATATACGGAAGGCCAGTAAGCACATGAAAATATGTTTAATATCAGTAGCCATTAGGGAAGTGCCAATCAAAATCCGAATCAGATACCAGGTCACACCTAGTAGAATGTTTATAATTAAATAGATGAAAAACAACTTGCTGATGTGGACAAATTGAAATCCTCGTGTTGCTAGTAGGAATGTAAAATGGTGTAGTCGCTGTGGAAAAGTTTGGCAATTCATCAAAATGTTAAACTTGGAGTTGTTATACCATTGCTAGGTATATACCCTGGAGAAATGAAACATATCCATGCAAAACTTATTCACAAATGTTCACAGAATTATTCTAATAGCCCAAAAGTGCAAACAATTCGAAGTCCCTCAACTGATGAATGGTTACATAAAACGTAGTTTATCTATACTATGGCATTAGTAATCAGCAATAAAAAAGAATGGACAGATGCTACATATGGATGAACCTTGAAAACACAGTAAGTAAAAGAAGCCAGTCACAAAAGGCCACATATAGTTCCATTTTTATGACATGTCCAGAATGTGCAAATCTATTGACACAGAAAGTGTATTAATGGTTGCTGGGAACTTGGGGGAAAGGAGGGTTGGGGAGAGTAACTGCTAATGGGTATGAGGCGTCCCTTGAGAATGTTCTGGAATTAGATAGTGATGATGGTTGCACAAACTTGTGACTATACGAAAAGAAGCAAAACTGAATTGTATGCTTTAAGTGTGAATCTTATGGAATGTAAATTTCTCCAAATGAAGCTCCCAATAAAGCTATTACTAAAAACTGAGGGTTCTATAAAATAATTTTAGAGTTTCTTACCAAAGTTTTTTCAGTAAAAGTCGGACCACTTAAATAGGTATACAGGAGTTACTGGGGGGTGGGGGGGAACAACCCATCATTTTCCTTTCCCCAGTAAGTAGTAGTACAAACACACCACACAAGAGACCCCAGTGACACTCTGCCACACAGACCGGTGTGCAAGTCTCACTTTAGATGAACCTTTAAAAAAGCAGTTGAGCTACAGAACACCTTGACTGCTTGAACTCCAAAGAACCATGGCTGTAGGAAGCAGCATAGCTTCTTCATTATTCTTCAGTACTGAAAAGGGATGAAACTTGGAATCATATTTGACTCTGGACTGTATTAAGTGATCAGAATAAAATTACTTTGATTCTAAACTTTTTCAAGCATCTCCTCGTTTTCACTCCTGCTTTGTCTATGAACATCTATTGTTTCAGTTTGCTCTGAATCCTTTCCTTTTGGGATAAGGCCCATCAGACATCCAATGTGATTCTTTTAGGGGTAACCCATTACAGTGCCTAAAACCCAAGCTTGGACATCATGGGGCCTCATCCCTTTTTTCCACGGGACTGGTCTCATTCAAGAGCGGGTGGTCCAGGGAAGGTAACAGTCCTTTTGTAGGATTTGATTAGTGGACCCTAGAAAAGGTTAGCTCTCTCCTTTTGGCTCACAAATATTAAGGATTTGTACTTTTGGCTGCCTGGCTTTTTTCCCATTATGTAGAGAGAGAACCAGCCCAAAAATGAAGCCAGAAACAGAGAAAAACAGTCACACAAGATGGAGTCCAAGAGCCCCAGCAACATAATCAGAGATTCGCATCCAGCTATGCCTATTATATGATGTTAATATTAAAGCTTTGAGGTTGTTACTCTAGTGAATCACTGCAAATGAAGCATTTCTTCTCAAAGGAACCAAACACTATTTATTTTAGAACTAAATAGCACAGATTGAGTAAAAGCAAGCTTTATCCTAAACTTTCCCAGTAGACCTTTTCTCCAAGACTGCATGTAATCAATTTTCATAGTCCCATCAGTGGCCTTTGTAATATTCACAAAGGATGTACAAATTGTGTCATTTGGTTGAAGAGTCAAGTTGGAAAATAACAATCTTTTCACTTTTTGAGCTTTCTAACAATTCTCAAAATACAGTATGATGCTCCCAGCTCAGAGCTGTTCAATTAAATTTTTCTTCCAAAAGTAACTTAGAGCAAGATAATCATTTAGTTTATACATATTCGAAAACAGAACTCATCCATTTTCTCCAATGTTCATGGAGGGAAAAAGTGGTCCATCCCACCAGATGTAACAAAAAAGTCTGTCTCCTGTTTGGGCTTCTCTGTTGTAAGTGACCCAAGAAACCTTGTTTTCATTTTGGTTTCAGCACACTAGCGTCAATATCCTTTTCTTCCTCGGAATCTGGATCTGGCATCCAACTGAAAATAAATGTATAATTAAATCAATTTTGTACAACATAATTAAACAGCTTTGGTAAGGGGTCTCACTACACGACTAAAGCAAACCAGTTCTCCAGCACAGTCAAAAAGGCAAATGTCAGAACCACCAAGGGAAAAATAATGAAGACGGCAATAACAAGAAGGGTTCCATTTAAGGGTCTCAGTAAGTATTTTCTTCCCAAGTAGAATCCAAAGTACGTTTATTTTTTTCTCTGAACTACACTCAATATGTGTTCTAGCAAACTTTTTAAATTTTTGTTTCAGTTAATATTCAAATGTATTTAAAAATCTTTAAATATTAAATAACACATAGCTACCTGGGGATTAAAAATCTTTAAAGTAACTACTCATAGGATGACTGCATGGTCTTTGACTTAAACCTCACACAGTGCAGCATCTTTTAAGGGTAGTGGGCTTAGGTGGAGGGTTTTAAAAGTAAATAAGGCAAATTCCCATCTTGGAGGACTAGTAGTGAATGAGTCTTGGACAAAGGCTGGAAGAATCTATTAATCTGCTCAGAAGTTCCCTAGATAGCTCTTTCCAGGGTCAAAGTATAAATTATGGGTAAATAATATTATCTAAATCCTTTTTTCTGAATGATCTCACTGCAACCTATCTGTAATTATTAAGTCATTCCATATTTAATTACATATAGCTAATTTTTAGTATAAGCTTTTCAAAAGCTTTAACCTCTTACCATTGATCTTTTACATTCAAAAAATGAGTATTTCAGAGCTTTGCAGTTTCCTTCCTTCAGACACTGTCGAGGGGATTTTCCTTCCTAGGACACAGAAAACAGTATAAATACCTGGCAAATTTCCTCACAAAGCACAGAATCACTATCCTTTTGAAAGGGCTTTTTGAAAAAAAATTTAAGAAGTAAATTATATGAGAAAATATTTTGTAGTTCATTTTGACTGTTGATGTTTAGGGAGAACAGGATAGAATAAAAAGATGTATCAAGTAATTCTGGAGCACTTTAAAGGGTGCCTTTGAGTTCTTGAAGACACTAGTGTCCATGATATACTTTTCTTTAAAATGTTTATATAAAAATCTCGAAACTGGTATTTTTAGCTCCTTACAGGTAAGAAAGAGAAAGCGTAGAAGTGAAAGCAGTAATGGGGGTTTTCTCAGTGGCTTTAAATTTTTTTATACTTCAGAATTCCTCAAGACAGAAGAAAGTAATGTGTGTGTCAGAGAAGGAGAGCGAGCATGTGTACAGGTACACCTGCATATGAGAAATCAGGCCTGCTGCAGTGGGAAACAGGATGGTTTATTCTGGAAGGTCCTATCATGTGGCTTTAAAGCCTCCAGTTATATCCTTTTAATGCAACCCATTTTACTTCCAACACATCTCTGCATTTTCCCACCCCGACACCCCCAAGAGTCAGGTTCTCTAGTCTGAGAAGCAAAACCGAAAGGAACTAGAAGAGTAAAGCACAGAATTTACATATATTTGCCTGGGCTTGATGTGGAATGAACTCCTCTTTATTTATTTTTTTTATTTTTTATTTTTTATTTTTTTTTAAAGATTTTATTTTATTTATTTCACAGAGGGAGAGAGATCACAAGGAGGCAGAGAGGCAGGCAGAGAGAGAGAGGGGGAAGCAGGCTCCCCGCTGAGCAGGGAGCCCGACGCGGGCCTCGATCCCAGGACCCTGAGATCATGACCTGAGCCGAAAGCAGAGGCTTTAACCCACTGAGCCACCCAGGCGCCCTGAACTCCTCTTTAAGCAGTGAAAGTTCAAAAGGAGGTTAAGAAGAAAAATGGACTAAGCTGTTCCCTTTCTGCCATCATGGTAGGACACTGCTACAAGAACACAGGAGAAATGCTTATTTCTGATTCTTAAATAATAGGACTTTTTAAATTATAACTTAAAAGTTAGACTTGACAAAGTAACTGCAAAACTAGGTAAAAGCTAAAATTTAGTGTTTTTTTCAAAGTAAAGATGGAATAAAAATTTTAATACTACCTCTTCATGATCTGAAAATATTTTGAACAAATACACTGCTGTATATATAATGTAACACAACAGCAATATGTTGGAGCACGAAAGCATCTACAAATAATATACTTCACGATTCAGAGGCAAGATTAAAATTGAATTGCAGCAAAATTTCTTTTTGGATGCCCTATCCTGCTAAGTTGCCTATTAACTAAATCCCCAAGGACTAACTTATTAAAAAACAAACAAACAAACAAACAAAAAACAAGACTCAGAATGGTCCTAGATCAGTTAAAGGGAGGTTAGAAAAATAAATCCTAGATACTCCTGCCTAGACAGGGCTTTTTTAAATTTATTTATTTTATTGTCATTGTTTCCTGCCTAGACCGGGTTTTGAAAACCAGTGTGTGTATGCAAATGCTGCTTGACAGTGTGGGCACATCACAGAGCAGAGAGGAGTGGCAGGGGGGTGTGGTGGGGGGACAGGACAGGTGCTAAAGGGGCCTGGTTCCCAGGAATGCAAATATATATATAAAACAACATCTGGAAAAAGTAGTCTGAACTTAAGTGTTCTGAATTACCTGGGGTTTAATGACACCAAACTGTGATATGCAATTTGTGAAGGAAAAAGAATCAAAACCTTAACATTATTTTCATTAAAGAAATAAAACATACACTGCTTATAAACAGCCTTATGCAGTGCCTGACAGTATAAATGAAAATGATGATACCTTCCTACTCAAGGTGAGTTTTGGTGTAAAATGGGTCAATTTTGTCTGAGAATAAAAATGACCCTGTTCAGTGCTAATTTTAAAAGCTCACCAGCCAGAATTAGGTGCCCTAAAATCAGAGCATTTTTAGGGTGGTACTGAACACCAGATGTTAATAAGGAACCTAGAATACTTGCTACTTAAATAGAAACATCTGGTGCATTCATGCACCAAGAAAAATGTAACCCCAGTTTCACCTGCTTTTCATCATCAGGGATTTCCCTTCAAGCGGATTCTGACACCTCAACCCCACCACCGCACCCACTCCTCCAAACCTTTATTTTGCAAGTGCCAGTCACACTTCCAGTGTGAAAAATGCTCCAGGATACATCTGTGGCATTCCTGATCCTCTGGAATCTTGCAACTTTCTTGTATGTCTGCTTAGGTTCCAGATTTTAATGGTCACCTACCACTAAAGTGAAATCTCAAAAACAGAGTAGCAGGCTTCCTTTGCACTATGTTCCTCCCCAAAACTCTGTCATGAGATGCTGCCGATGGGATGTGGGTTGCCCACGTGAATGATGTGAGGGCAGATAAGAGTAAATAAAACTAAAAGAGTATACAAAAGACTAGAACTATAAAGTGACGCTTCCCCAAACTATCTAAGATGCCATCTTTTTCATAAGCTTTCAAACCATACTGCCACCTGCCTATGCAAAGATCCATCTACAAACACCAAATCTAAGAGAGAGGTTAATTCATCCNAGACTAGAACTATAAAGTGACGCTTCCCCAAACTATCTAAGATGCCATCTTTTTCATAAGCTCTCAAACCATACTGCCACCTGCCTATGCGAAGATCCATCTACAAACACCAAATCTAAGAGAGAGGTTAATTCATCCTCCTTCACCTCTACATCAAATGGCAGACTGCTAGCTGTCCCTTAACCCTTAACTCTTCCTTTCTAGTGGGGGCATATGGCTGGGCTAGATTTCCCAGCCACCCTTGCAACTAGGAGTGGTCATATGATGAAGTTCCAGCCAATGGAATATGTGAGGAACTGAAATGTACAACTTCGGGGTTGGTCCTCAAAGGCAAGAGGCTGCCCCCCTTCCTCACTTCACACCATCATGTCATAGACAATCCTGGATCAGGAGTGTGAAAATAACATCCTGCTTCCCACAACAGCACCTAAAACCACAAGATCAACAGTGTCTGGGTCTATGGAAGGCTGAGAGGAGTTGCCCAGGCCCTACTTATAGGCACATACAAGAGCAAAAGAGAGAATTTTCTATCTTAAGGCAATGTTATTTTGGGTTTCTGTGATATGTACTTGAACCTATATCCCAACCAATACACTCCCAGGCTTATTTGCCTTCTGAGGTCAAAATCAGCAATTCCCAAACATGGCTGTGCCCAAGAATCAACATCGGATACTTTTATGGGGTGGGGGGCTGTGTACTGGAATCTATACTTTTAAGCTCTCTGCCCCCATCTTCAGATAATTCTGATGAAGTCAGAAGATCTGGGAGTTGCCAATGGAGGCACAAAGGTGATAACCTGTGATTGAGATTCTCTGGGCATGGTTTCAACCTTTCTGATCTTCCTGGAGTTATAAAATGCTAAGAAGTCTATCCAAGAGTTACCTTTTGAATCTGCTTATTCGTTGCTTCTCTCCAGCCCCACTGGGGTAGACATCCTTATCATCATTACCCTGAGCTTCTCCAAGGCCCTACAGTTCCTTGACTATTTCCCATTGCAGTACCTATTTTGAATTCCTCCTAGAGTGAGGTTGAGCAGCTTTTCCGGTGGGTTAAAGACTGGCAAGGAGAGACTATAGCATCCATTTGCCAGAAGATCAGATTAACTTCTTTATACAAGGAGCTAAATATACACACATAAATGATGTGGCTGTACAGGGCAAACACAGACCTCAGCAGAATGTCCCTTGGTTTTCAGAGTCCCTAGGAAGGGAGTGGTAGGTTGTAGGTGCCAGTGACCCCATCTGAGAAGATAGGATATTGTCCAAGATCTGCAAAATTCAATGTTTTGCCTCAGTACTGCCCTCTTACACTCTACCTGAAATCAGGGTGAATTTAACACAAACTTAAACACACTCCCATTTAAGATACTTTTTATAAATGTCACATTCTTCTAAGTGACCAACATCAATTAGGTCACACACCCAACTGGGTAAAGCAAAGTCTGTGCCATGTGTCCTGGTTATTGTCTTGCCTAGTTTTCTAGCTTTCCAGAGATCTAATTTCCATGCAGGAAGGAATATATCCCAATCATCTGTGTGTCCCCAGTTAGAGCTTGGCACTTAAATGTTTGCTAAATAAATTATTACAAAAAGGCAACTTGGCATCCTTCTTGCCCTCCGTATCCCCCTCCACTTCTAGAGTTTCTTTCCTCAGTCCCACTGTGTACTTTATTCTCTTGATTGCTTATCTCCATGGCCTTCCTGATGCTGAATGTCAGGAGAAACCAGGGCCCTCACTCTGACACACAAGGGCCTTTATACACAACCTTCTTCTCAAGCCTTCTGTCACATTCCCTATCCTCCTGGCCCAACAGGGCACTAGCTTCTCCTGGTAACATCTCCCTGACTTGCCCATGCTGTTCTTTCAACCTCTCCCCTCAACCACCACATTATCCACTCTTACTTGACAACCTACTACTCAACCTTTAAGACTCGGATCAAATGTCACCTCTTCTATAAGAAGTTTCCAAATTCCCAAGCAAAATAAGTTGCTCTCCATTGGGCTCCCACAACATTTTGTGCCTAAATCTAATCATTAAATAAATATTTACTAAATGTTTACACAGCCCATACTGCAGGAATTTAGCCCTTTACGTATCTGTCCTTCCCATCAGACTGAGCTCATGTAGGATAGAGACTGTAACCGACTCAACTTGGTATACCCAAGGCCTGGCATCATGCATGCCACTTACCAGGCATTACTAAGAGCTGACTGAATACTTGAACCAGTGAAGCAGCAGATTGGAAAACAGCCCTGTACAGGGAGGTGTGAAAACAAGGCACCTCAGTTTCCTCATCTGTGTGAGAGAGGAACTAGAGAACCTTTAAATTCGTAACAACTCAAGTTTTATGACAAACAGGGCGGCCAGTTTGGCTGACTGCTACAATCAGTGAACCAAATGTAAATCATGAATCAGCAGAAACACTGATAAAGCTTTACGATGGATGTCCACGTTGGGCTAGTTGTCTTTCCTTTGAAATAAGAGCAAACTTCTGAAATTATATCTCCAAATGCAAAAAATAATTGCACACAACTGACTGCCCTCTCACCAGGCCTTGGTAATTGGAAAAGGCACGTGCGTTTCAGTTGGGTGCTAAGCTAGAATCCAGATCCCCAGGCAACTTTGGACCTTACTGCTTGCCAGCCATTCTGCACTCAGATTGAGAAGACGTGGTTGTAGTGAGGGGAGAGCGCAGTGGAGGCAAGAGACAAAACTGAAAAAACGGAGCTGCTTCGTTTACAACTTATCCAAGAATGTATATAACTCCGACTCAGAAACAAATTCAAACCAACAGAAAGTAAATAAAGTATATATTCAGCCACAACTGAACGGAGAAAGCGAAACTACTAGTCAATACAGTGTACCTGGTTGATGTAATTCTCTGATAATTTAGATTCTCATTTTCTACCACGCAAGAAACCGGCCTTATTCTCCTTTATATCCCCAGAACCTAGCAGAGTAGCAGAAAACATTTGATAAATGTTTCTGGAATCGAAATGGTTTATCTTTACAAAAACCCAAAGGGGAGGTTTCGCTATCCTCAATTTAACACCGGAGGAAGCTGAAACTCCGACAGCAGATTTGCCCAAGTTCATTAAATTGGCGCCCTGATCTGCCCGCAGAACAGCTAACAGTCACGTCTCCTGAGAGCCACCACACGCTGAGCGGGAGACGTCGGCCGGGCCCCGCTTCCCCGGTTCCGACGTCTCAACACCCGGGGCGCCCGGCCGCGCTACCTGGAGCACACAGTCCGACTGCAGCAGACATGCGCCCAGGTCCTCCTTCACGCCCGCGCACGCGCCGCCCTCCGGCTTGTCCTCGTAATACCGGGGCATGACCGCGCCTCCCGCCCCAGCTGCCGAGACCCGCTTCTGTCCACAACAAGCCGTAACCCCACGGAGGTGCAAACGACACGGCAGACGGAAGGCACCGGAAGCCGGCAGCAAGGACTTCCGGCGAGCCCCCGGAAAACTACGGGACCCGAGAGGCCGCGCGCGCGGCGGAAGTGGTCGCACGTGACGCGTCGCGCCCGCAGCGCCGGCTACGTTGCGGGAAGGGAAGTCGGCCCGGCGGCTGCTGGGCTTGGCTGTCGGGTGGAGGTTGGGGGGTAAACTTGGACCCCTTGGAGGCCGCAGCCGGGCTCCAGGTGAGACCTGAGGACCGCTCCGTCCGTGCGCGTCTCGGGCTCGCCCGGCGCCTTTTCCTCCGGCACCTCGCGGCCCGACAGCCTACGGCTCTGGAGTGACCATAGCCGGGTCTGGCTGCTAGGCGGGCGGTAGGGTTGCCGGTAAATTAAGGTCGCCCAGTTATACTTGAATTTCACATAAACCACGGACAACATTTTAGTGTATGTTCGACACAGTGTTTCGAACATGCCTATACTAAAAATTATACCTGTATCGGAGATTCGAATGTAACTGGGCGACCTGTGTATTTATTTGCCAAATATGGCAACCTTACTCGCAGCCCCGGGCTGACGGGGAGCCTCTGGACTCGAAAAGGCGCGGCTTGGCGTCAGGGAGGCCTGGGAGGTAGGGGGTGCGGAGCGGGGAAGTGGGCTGCCGGTTCGTGAGGGCTGGACGGTGACCTGCTCTCACGGGGCTTCGGATTGATTCCACTGGACTCCCTCGCTGCCATTCTCTCTGCCGAACTATTCAGGGAGTAAAACACCGTGGGCTCGAGTTTTTTCTTTTTATATCCCATTCCAGTGAAAGAGTTGCTTGATGGTATTGAACTGCTGGACCTGTGTGAATAGGCTGTTTATTTTACCTCGTTGGTAACATTGTTTCTAATGGTTTAAAGCCGATTCCCTTAAAGACTTGACGGTTAAGGGCAGGGGATTTTGGCTCCATAGCCACCTCCGTGCTTATGAGGGGGTCACTTTACCTCCTAGTGCTTTTCTTTCTCCCTCCCTTCCCCTTCCCTTCTCTCTCCTCTCCCTCTTGTCCTTGCTGCCTCCTCCCTCCATGCTAGTTAACAGTAGCCACCTGGGTGGGTTGTCTGAGGAGAAGTGAAGTGTGGGAAACTTACGACCCAGTAGAAGTGCTATGAAAGTTCAGAAGGGTGTGGTGCTGCCCTTGCCTGAAGTGCAGTGGGCAGTTCTTGAGACCCCAAATAAGTCTCAGAACCACCTCCATTAGCTTTTGACCCCTCTTACCAAGGATTGTGACGGAAAGGTAAGATGACCTCCCTCCTACATATCTCACAAGAGGGTTGTTGGTAGCCAGTAGTTTCTTAAGATTACTTGTAAAAGCATTTTTTTTTCTCCCACCTAGGAAAATGTTACCAAGTATTTCAGTGAATTCCCCAGTGCAGGGGAACGGAGTGTTGAACTCCAGGGATGCAGCAAGACACACAGCTGGCGCAAAACGCTACAAATACCTGAGAAGACTTTTTCGTTTTCGGCAGATGGACTTTGAGTTTGCTGCATGGCAGATGCTCTACCTATTTACTTCCCCACAGAGAGTTTATAGAAATTTTCATTATCGAAAGCAGACAAAGGATCAGTGGGCCAGAGATGACCCTGCTTTCTTGGTCCTGTTAAGTATTTGGCTCTGTGGTAAGTGTTAGTTTACCTACAGTAGAATTGAAGAACAAACTGAGTGGTTTTTAAAAATTTTATGTATTTATTTATTTATTTGAGAGAGAAAGAGCGCACAAGTGAGCATGAGCGAACACAAGCAGGGGGAGGGGCAGAGGGAGAAGGAGAAGCAGGCTTGCTGCAGAGCAGGGAGCCCCATGCTGGGCTTGATTCCAGGACCCCAAGCCAAAAGTTAACCGACTGAGCCACCCAGGGACCCCCCAACTGAGTGTTGTTTTGTTTTTTTTTTTTAAAGATTTTATTTATTTTGATACGGAGAAAGAGATCATAAGTAGGAAGAGAGGCAGGCAGAGAGGAGGAAGCAGGCTCCCTGCTAAGCAGGGAGCCCGATTCGGACCTCGATCCCAGGACCCTGAGATCATGACCTGCGCCGAAAGCAGAGGCTTTAACCCACTGAGCCCCCAGGCGCCCCCAACTGAGTGTTTTAGATTGTACTTGTCATTTGCAGAATCTTTTGTTATAAACATACCGCGGGTCAGAAATTTGGGGTATTTGAAGCTGTTTCTTCCTTTCTGAACTCTCAAAAATCTCTCAGGAAAGAATGTTATAAAGGTCCCAAGTAGATGCCAGAGTAAATTGTTCCATTGGAACTTTGAAAAGCAGTGGGCAGAGTCACTCTTTGTCTTTTAACTGCTATGATAAATAAATTGATACCAAATGCAAACTTACTGTGAAAAGGCACAGGCAAATCTAGAGTGGGTTCTTAAAGTACCAATGTGAACTTGAGAAACTACTTAAGTTCTCCAATAATATAGTGAGAGAGTCTAACCACCTTTACAGTGTAAATGTCTAAGATTTTTTTTCATCTTTCCCTGGACTTAAATATGTGAGTGCCTATTCAGAACTAGCGGTCTTTTAAATGTTGGGACTACCCTGGGGAACCACAGACAGGGACCTCCACAGTAAACTACAGTTAGTTCAGTAGCCATTCTGTGTTCCAGGGTAGTCTGCTTTTCTCAATTCTATATACATATAACACATCTTTGGGGTTTTGTTTACATGACTTTCTCCTCCATTACACATGTGGGCATCTGGAAGGCAGGGATTTGCCCCACCCATATCCCTAGAACCTAGCACAGTGCCTGAATTTATCATGTAAATCTTTCTTTCAGTGTCCACTATAGGATTTGGCTTTGTTCTGGATATGGGATTTTTTGAGACGATAAAGCTGCTCCTTTGGGTTGTATTCATAGATTGTGTAGGCGTTGGTCTTCTCATATCAACTTTAATGTGGTAAGTACTATAACTTTGGTTTTTCAAGTACTGCTGTAGAGCCCGCATTTACTTCCTTTGGAGATACAGTAGCTGATGAAAATTGAAACAAGATACATGCACTCAAAGCATGAATTAAATTTTTTTTATTATTAAAGTATAGTTGACATACAATGTTATATTAGTTTCAGGTGTACAGCATAGTGATTTGACAGTTATATACATTATGAAATGCCCATCAAGATAAGTATACTTACCATCTGTCACCATACAGTGTTGTTACAATATTGACAGTATTCCCTATAATGTACTTTTTATCTCTGTTTCTGATTTATTTTGTAACTGGAAGTTTATACCTCTGAATCCCCTCCACCTATACCACCCATTCCTTCAACTCCATCTCCTCTACCAGTTATTTATATTTATGAACCTGTTTCTGTTTTTTAGATCTGCATGTAAGTAAAGTGATACAGTATTTGTCTTTACTGACATATTTCATATACAATTATACTCTCTAGGTCCATCCATGTTGTCACTGATGGCAAGATCTCATTCTTTTTTTGACCAATGTGTGTATGTGTGTGTAATACATGTACATCCCATTTCTTCTTTATCCATTCAACTATTGATGGATACTAAGGTTGCTTCCATATTTTGGTTATTATAAATAATGTTGCAGTAGACATAGGGGTGCATATAACTTTTCAGATTAATGTTTTCATTTTCCTTGGATAAATACCCAGTACTGGTATTGCTGGATCATATGGTATTTCTGTTTTTAATTTTTTGATATACCTCCACACTGTTTTCCACAGTGGTTGCTCCAGATTATATTCCCACCAACAGTGCACAAGGATTGCCTTTTCTGCACATCCTTGCCAACACTGGTTTTTCCTTGTCTTTTTGATACTAGCCATTCTGACAGGTATAAGGTGATATCTCATTGTACTTTTGATTTCCATTTCCCTGATAGTGAGTGATGTTGAGCATCTTTTCATGGGTCTGTTGGCCATTTGTATGTCTTCTTTGAAAACATGTCTATTCTCCTCCTCTGCCCATTTTTTAATTGGATATTTTTTTAGTGTTGAGTTGTGTAAGTTCTTTATATATTGTGGATATTAATCCCTTATCAGATGTATCATTTGCAAATCTCTTTTCACATTCACTCGGTTGCCTTTTTATTTTGTTCGTGGTTTCCTTTGCTATGCAAAGCTTTTTATTTTGGTGTAGTCCCAATAGTTTATTTTTGCTTTTGTTTACCTTGCCTGAGGAGACAGATCCATAGAAATGTTGCTGAGGCCAGTGTCCAAAAGATTACTGCTTAGGTTTTCTTTTAGAAGTTTTATGGCTTCATGTCTCATATTTAGTTCTTTAATCCATTTTGAATTTATTTTTGTGTATGGTGTAAGAAAGTGGTCCGTTCTCATTCTTTTGGATGTAACTGTCCAGTTTTTCCAACACCATTTATTGAAAAGACTGTCTTCCCCATTGTATGAGCTTTTCTCCTTTGTCATAGTTTAGTTGACCATGTAAGTGTTAGTTTATTTCTTGGGTCTATATCCAGTTCCCTTGATCTGTCTGGCTTTTTGTTTTGTTTTGTGTTTTGTTTTTTTTTATAGAGCATGAGAGCAGGTGGGGGTGAGGGGACAGAGGGAGAGAAAGAGAGAGAGAATCTTAAGCAGGCTCCAGTGCCCAACGTGAAGCCCAGTAGGGGAACTTTATCTCAGGACCCTGAGATCATATCAAGAGTTGGACACTTGAACCGACTGAGCCACCCAGGCGCCCCTGATCTGCTTTGTGCTAATACCATACTGTCTTGATCACTATAACTCTGTAGTATATCTTGATATCTGGATTGTGATGCCTCTAGCTTTGTTTTTCTTTCTCAAGATTGCATTGGCTCTTTGGGGTCCTTTGTGGTTCCATACAAATTTTAGAATTCTTTTAGTTCTCTGAAAAATATTACTGCTGTTTTAATAGGGATTGTATTGAATCTGTAGATTGCTTTGGGTAGTACAGACATTTTAACGATATTGGTTCTTCCAATCCATGATCATGAAGCATCTTTCCATGTGTTGTGTCCTCTTCGATTTCTTTCATTAGTGTCTTACAGTTTTTAGAGTATAGGTTTTTTTATCTCCTTGGTTAAATTTAGTCCTAGGTATTCTTTTTTTGATGCAGTTGTAAATGGGATTATTTTCTTAGTTTCACTTTCTGCTGCTTCATTATTAGTGTATTGAAACACAACAGATTTCTGTATGTTAATTTTATGTTCTGTAACTTCACTGAATTCATTGATTAGTTCTAATATTTTTTTTGGCGAGTCTCAGGTTTTCTATATAGAGTATCAGGTCATCTGCAAATAGTGATAATTGTACTTCTTCCTTACCAATTTGGATGCCTTTTATTTCTTTTGTTTATCTGATTACTGTGGCTAGGACTTCCAGTACTATGTTAAGTAACAGTGGTGAGAGTGTATGTTCTTATTTTGTTCCTGATCCTAGAAGAAAAGCTTTCAGTCTTTGACCATTGAGTATGATATATGCTGTGGGTTTGTCATATATGGCCTGCATTGTTAGGTACATTCCCTCTTAACCCATTTTATTGAGAGTTTTTATCATGAACTAATGTTGAATTTTGTTAGATGCTTTTTCTGCATCTGTTGACATGATCGTATGATTTTTATTCTCTACTTTGTTAACATCTATCGCATTGATTGATTTGCACACATTGAGCCATCCTTCTATCCCTGGAATAAATCCCATTTCATCAAATGGAATATCCTTTTAATGTATTATTGAATTTGGTTTGCTAAAACTTTGTTGAGTACTTTTGGATCTTTGTACATCAAGGATATTAGCCTATCCCTTTCCTTTTTTTGTAATATCTGTGTCTGATTTTGGTACCAGGGTAATGCTGGCCTGATAGAAAATTGATTGAGAGCAAAGGTAAAGCTAGCTCAGGTGTCCCAAGAAATTGGAAGAGAGTTTAACATCACAAAACAAATATCAGTGTTAAAGCTGCAGGCGTTCTACCTGTGATCTTTTACCCATTCTGTGGGTTCTATTCCTTGCCCTGAGTGTTACTTAAGTCTCTTCTCTCCCATGTATGAGGTCCTCACTTTATACAAACAGTTCTGATACCAGACATTAGTACATTTTGACCACTCATCAGAGCCCTTAAAGATGTTCTTTTGGAGATACCCAGCTTTCTTGTCTTTTTTTTTTTTATTGTGGCCTTGTCAAAAGTCACCAGTCCATGATGGTAGAACTTTTGGAATTGTCCTACCAAGGCCTGCAAAGGGGAAATCTTCCTAGTATCCATCTTTTTGAGGCTTTCTATAACACCTTGGGTTAAGAAAGCCACTTGAGATTTTACTCCTCCATGTTGCCTCCTGTATACTCAAAACTTGTACCTCCTCGGAAAGACTGCCGGCTTCTGTGTTTGCATTTGCCCTCTGAATCTAAAACTAACTTTTCTCAGATGAATTTAAAAATGTTTAGGTAATAATCTCCATTAAAATCTTTGGAGGGTAACAGTCTTTCTAAGATACCAGGGATTTTTCTGTCCACCTCTGAACCTGGGGAAAGTATCTGGGATCCCTTCTCTGGGGTAAGAACAGCCTTTAATAAGGCTGATAGGAAAACTTGATGTGGAGCTGAGGATAATCACTTCAAAACCACCTGCGTCTATGGTGAGAGGAAGAGCTGTCATTTAGGATTATGTGTGGGGGAGTCATTTTAAACTTTCTAGGGAACAGTGGATTTCACAGGGCATTGTTTTATCTAACACTTAAATCCTTGTTAATTATCACAAAGAAAGCTCCCTGGTGGCTCAGAGGCTAGGAGTTGGCCTGTTTGGGGGTGGAGGAATAGAAGGCTGCAGCCTTGATTGATTGAAAAATTTTCTTCCTCTTCTATTTTTTGCAGTAGTTTCAGAAGAATGGGTGTAGCTCTGTTTTAAATGTTTGGTAGAAAACATCTGGTCCTGGACTTTTCTTTTCTGGGAGTCTTTTGATTACCAATTCAAACTCATTACTTGTAATAATATGTGTATTCAGATTTTGTATTTCTTCTTCAGGTTGTATATTTCTAGGAATTTATCCATTTATTCTTTTCTTCTTGTTTGTCTAATTTGTTGTCATATAACTTTTTATAGTAATCTCTTGTAATCCTTTGTATTTCTGTGGTGTCAGTTTTTTTTGTTTTTTGTTTTTTGTTTTTTAAAGCTTTTATTTATTTATTTGAGAGAGAGATTACAAGCAGGCAAAGAGGCAGGCAGAGAGAGAGAAAGAAGCAGGCTCCCTGCCGAGCAGAGAGCCTGATGCGGGCCTCGATCCCAGGACCCTGAGACCATGACCTGAGCGGAAGGCAGAGCCATTAACCCACTGAGCCACCCAGGCGCCCAAGTGTGGTGTCAATTGTTACTTCTCTATCATTTCTGGTTTTACTTATTTGGATTCTGTCTCTTTTTCTTCTCTGGCTGAGTGTTTTATCAATTTTGTTTATCTTTACAAAGAACCAGCTCTTGGTTTTGTTGATTTCTCTATTGTTTTTTCAGTTCCTATTTCATTTCTTTTTACTCCAATTCTGTTACTTTCTTCTGTTAACTTTAGGATTTGCTTGTCATCTTTTCTCATACCTTTAGATATAAAGTTAGATTACTTGAAGTTTTTGTGTTTTCTTGAGGTATGCCTATTACAACTTCCCTCTTGGAACTGCTGTTGCTGTGTCCCAGAGATTTTTGGAAGATTGTGTTTCCGTTTTCATTTGTCTCAAGGTATTTTTTTTTTAAGATTTTATTTATTTATTTGACAGAGAGAGATCACAAATAGGCAGCGAGGTAGGCAGAGGGAGAGGGGGAAGCAGGCTTCCTGCTGAGCAGGGAGCCCAGTCCTCGGGGCTCGATCCCAGGACCCTGAGATCATGACTTGAGCCGGAGGCAGAGAGGCTTAACCCACTGAGCCACCCAGGCACCCCTCAAGGTATTTTTTTATTTTCTCTTTGGTTTTTTTGGTTGTGTTTTAGTAGCAGGTTGTTTAGCCTTCACATGTTTGTGTTTTAGTCCAGTTTTTTTCTTATAATTAATTTCTAGTTTCATACCGTGTGATTGGAAAAGATGCTTGATACGATTTCGATCTTCCTAAATTTATTGAGATTTGTTTTATGGCCTCAAATGTGATCTGTTCTGGAGAACGTTTTATATGCACTTGAAAAGATTGTGTATTCTGCTGTGTTTAGATGGAATATTCTGTGTACATGCATCTGATATGTTGTCGAAAGCCACTCTTTCCTGATTTTCTGTCTGGATGATCTATCCATTGATATAAATGGGGTGTTAAAGTCCCCTATTTTGTATTACCATCAATTTCTATATTTATGTCTATTAGTGTTTGCCTTATGTATTTGGGTGTTCCTGTGTTGGGTACATACATATTTATAATTGTTACATTCTCTTTTTGAATGGAACCCTTTATCATTATGTAGTGCCTTGTTTTGTCTCTTGTTACAGTCTTTGTTTTAAAACGTATTTTGTGTGAAAGAAGTATTGCTACCCTGGCTTTTTTTTTTTTTTTCTTCCATCTGCATAGAATATCTTTTTCCACCCCTTTCAATCTGTATGTGTCTATAGGTCTGAAGTCAGCATATAGTTGGGTCTTGTTTTTTTATCCCTTCAGTTACTGTATGTCTTTTTCTTTTTTTTAAAGCTTTTATTTTAATTCCTGTTATCATACAGTGTTACATTGGTTTCAGGTGTATGGTATAGTAATTAAATAATTACTTACATCACCCTGTGCTAATCACAAGTGCACTCCTTAATCCCCATTACTTATTTCACCGCCCCCTCTCCCCTCTGGTAACCATCAGTTTCTTCTCTATAAGAGTCTTTTTCTTAATTTGTCTCCCTTTTTTTTTTTCCTTTGCTTGTTTTGCTTCATAAATTCCACAGGAGCGAAACCATATATGTTGTCTTTCTCTGACCTGTTTTCATTAGGATTATACTCTCTAGCTCCATCCATATTGTTGCAAATGGCAAGATTTAATTCTTTTTTTTTTTAAAGATTTTATTTATTTATTTGACAGAGAGAGATTACAAGTAGGCAGAGAGAGAGAGGAGGAAGCAGGCTCCCTGCTGAGCAGAGATCCCAGGACCCTGAGATCATGACCTGAGCCGAAGGCAGAGGCTTTAACCCACTGAGCCACCCAGGCGCCCTTAATTCTTTTTTATGGCTGAATAATATTCCATTGTGTGTGCGTGTGTGTGTGTGTGTGTGTATACATATGTATACACACACACACACACACATCTTCTTCATCTATCCATCAATCCATGGACACTGGGCTGCTTCCATATCTTGACTATTATAAATAATGCTGCTATAAACATAGGGACGCATGTATCCCTTTAAATTAGTGTTCTTGTATTCTTTTGGTAAATACCCAGTAGTGCAATTGCTAGATGGTAAGGTAGTTCTATTTTTAACTTTCTGAGGAACCTCCATACTGTTTTTCAGAGTGGCTGTACCAGTTTGCATTCCCACCAACAATGCACAAGGGTTCCTTTTTCTCTACATCCTTACCAACACCTGTTTCTTGTGTTGTTGATTTTAGTCATTCTCACAGGCATGAGGCAGTTTTGACTTGCATTTCCCTGATGATGAGCAATGTTGAGCATCTTTTCATGTGTCTGTTGGCCATCTGGATGTCTTCTTTGGAAAAATGACTGTTCATGTCTTCGGCCCATTTTTTAAATTGGATTATTGGTTTTTTGGGTGTTGAGTTTTATGTTCTTTATATATTTTGGATACTAATCCTTTATCGGATAGGTCATTTGCAAATATCTCCCATTCAGTAGGTTTCCTTTTAGTTTTGTTGTTTGCTTCACTATGCAGAAGCATCTTATTTTGATGTAGTCCCAGTGGTTTATTTTTGGTTTTGTTTTCCTTGCCTAAAGAGACCTATCTAGAAAGAAGTTGCTATAGTCAAAGAAGTTACTGCCTGTGTCTTCTAGGATTTTTATGGTTTCAGATCTTAACATTTAAGTCTTCAATAGATTTTGAATTTATTTTTGTGTGGTATAAGAAAGTTTCATTTTCATAAGAAACCTTTCTTTCAAACCTTTCTTTCATAAGAAAGGTTTCATTCTTTTACACGTAGCTTTCCAGTTTTCCCAACACCATTTGTTGAAGAGATTGTCTTTTACTCCGGCTTTGTCAAAGATTGACCATGTAATTGTGGTTCATTTGTGGGTTTTCTGTTCCATTGGTCTATGTGTCTATTTTTGTGCCAGTGTCATGCTGTCTTGATCACTACAGCTTTGTAGTATAACTTGAAATCTGGAATTGTAATACCTCCAGCTTTTATTTTCTTTTTTCAGATGGCTTTGGCTATTCAGGGTCTCTTGTGGTTCCATACATATTTTTGGATTATTTGTTTCAGTTCTGCAAAAAAATGCTGTGGGCATTTTTATAGAGATTGCATTAAATATGTAGATTCCTTTAGTATGAATGAAAATAGTGTATTTTAACAGTATTTGTTCTTCCAATCCATGAGCATGAAATGTCTTTCCATTTCTTTGTGTTGTCTTCAGTTTCTTTCATCAGTGTTTTATAGTTTTCACAGTCCAGGTCTTTTACCTCTGATTCCTAGGGTTTTTGCAAATGGGTTTTCTTAATTTCTTTTTCTGCTACTTCATTATTGGTGTATAATTTCTGTACACTGATTTTGTATCCTGCAACTTTACTGAATTCATTTATCAGTTCTAGCAGTTTTTTGGTGGAGTCTTTCAGGTTTTCTATATATAGTATCAACTCAGTTGCAAATAGTGAAAGTTTTACTTCTTGCTTACCAGTTTGGATGCCTTTTATTTCTTTCTATTGTTTGATTGCTATGGCTGGACTTCGGTACACCCTGTCTTTTGATTGGAGCATTTAGGCCATTTACACTGAAACTAGTTACTGTTAGGTACTGCTATGTACTTATTCCTATCTTGTTAGTTTTATGCTTGTTCTTGTAGTTCTTCTGTTCCTTTTCTTGTTCTCTTCCTTGTAATTGATGACATTTTTTAGTTTTACGCTTGGATTCTTTTCTCTATTTGTTGTATATCTATTACAAGTTTTGGTTTGTGCTTACCAAGAGGTTCATATATAACATTCTATGTATATAGCAGTTTCTAGTGAGTTGGTGATCACTTAAGTTGGAACACATTCTTTTGCCCCCCTCCGTGTTTTATGTCATATTTTATATCTTTTTTCTAAGTCCTTTATCTAATTTTTAGATATAATTGGTCTTACTACTTTTTTTTTTTTTAAGATTTTATTTATTTATCTCACAGAGGGAGAGAGATCACAAGGAGGCAGAGAGGCAGGCAGAGAGAGAGGGGGAAGCAGGTTCCCCGCTGAGCAGGGAGCCAGATGTGGGCCTTGATCCCAGGACCCTGAGATCATGACCCGAGCCGAAAGCAGAGGCTTTAAGCCACTGAGCCACCCAGGCGCCCTGATCTTACTACTTTTGTCTTTTAAGTTTCATACTAGCTTTATAAGTGAGTGATCTCCCTTTATTGTATATTTGCTTTTACTTGTGAAAGTTTTTTCTTTCACATTTTTCTTTTAATTGTGGCCTTTTTTCCTTGCTTAAGAGATGCCTTTAACATTTCAAGGTCAGTTTAGTGGTGGTGAACTCCTTTAGCTTTTGTTTGAGAAACTCTTTAGCTCTCCCTCAGTTCTGAATGTTAACCTTGCTGGATTGAGTATTCTTGGTTGTAGGTGTTTTCCTTTCAGCACTTTGAATATATTGTGCCACTCCCTTCTGGCCTGCAACGTTCTATTGAGAAATTAGCTGAGTGCCTTATTGGCCTTTCCTTGTATATAACTAGTTGTTTTTCTCTTGCTTCGTTAAGATTCTCTCTTTATCTTTAATATTTGACATTTTAATTATTATTTGCACTGGTATGAGCCTTCATGGGTTCATCTTGTTTAGGGTTCTCTGTGTTCCTGGACCTGGATGTCTGTTTCCTTCCCCTGGTTAGAGATGTTTCCAGTAAATTTTCTGCCCCTTTCTCTCTTCTTCCGGAATCGCCATAATGAAAATGTTAATATGCTTGAAATTGTCCCAAAGACTCCTTAATCTGTCCTTATTTTTGTTTTTAATTCTTATTTCTTTTTGTTGTTCAGTTTGGTTGCTTTCCCGCCTTCCAGATTGCTCGTCCATTCTTGTGTCCTTTATTTATTTATTTATTTTGAAGATTTTATTTATTTATTTGACAGAGAGAGAGCTCCCAAGTAGGCAGAGAGGCAGGCAGAAAGAGAGAGAGAGAAGGAAGCAGGCTCTCTGCTGAGCAGAGAGCCCGATGGACTCGATCCCAGGACCCTGAGATCATGACCTGAGCTAAAGGCAAAGGCTTAACCTACTGAGCCACCCAGGCGCCCTCTTCTGTGTCCTTTAATCTGCTGCTGTTTCTCTCTAGTGTCTTTTTCATTTCAGTTACTGTATTCTTCAGCTGTGCTTGGTTCTTAGATTTTCTATCTGTTGAAGTTCTCACTAGGTTCACCCTCTCTTCTTTCAAGTCTGGTGAGCTTGTTGACCATTACTTTGAACTATTTATCAAGTACATTGTTTATCTTGTTCTTTCACTTGAAATATATTCCTCTGCCTCCTTATTTTGTTTCACTTTCTGTATTTGTTTCTGTGAATTAGGCAGGACAGCTACTTCTCATCTTGAAGGATTGGTCTTGTGTAGAACTGTCCCATACAGACTGTGTATGCCTGCTGGCTTTGGCTGGCAGGAGCTGTAGTGGGCATGGGCTGGAGGGGCGTCTCTGGGTGTCCCACACCAGGTGTACCCTTGTGGGACATCTGAGCTGAAGTGGGCATTTGCTGGGGGTGTCCTGGGGCACTCTGCATGTATTCAGAGTTTGAATTCATCAGGATTGCCCTGATGGAACAGCTGGCGTCAAAGTGGGCTCAGGCTGGTGGTCCTAGGGCGCTTTACACAGTGGGGTTGTTGGTAGGAAAATTGGAGCTAAAGTTGCTGTGTGCTAGGGGTGTGGGGCTCACTAAAGTGCTGGCCAGTTAGAGTATCTATATACCCTGTTCCAGTCTGAGTGATCAGGCAAGGTGGGGGGCACATAAGCAGTGGTGCTCACCAACTCCTTTGGCCCCAGAATGCGTTCCCGCAGGCCTTGGCCAATTGGCTGAGGGTTAGTTTTTGGTTTTGGGGTTTTTTTTTAAAATATTCTAATTGTCTTTTAAGCTGCTGCTTTTTTGTGTGTGCCTCAGTGGGGCTTAGGCTGATGTGGGCTAGGTTTCCAGAGTTCACTGAAGTGGCAGGCTGGCTAGGGTGGCCATGTCCCACTCCCATCTCTGCCGTCAACGTTGGGCTTGGGGGAGGGAGGGAACATACACAGTGGCACTTGCTAGCCCTCCAACTACTGGAGACCAGTTCTTCAGGTCCCAGCTGTTTGGCAGATGCTTAAGGCCTGGTTCCTTTGAATTCTAGTTACCCGTTGAAATTGACGCTTTTTTCCATGCCTTCGGGTGTTAGAATCTACTCTTGGTTCCTTGGTTCTTTCCCTCCCCACTGCAGCTGGCAGTGTCAGGGGTGGGGTCCCGGTTGTTACTGTGTCTCCATCTCTCCTGTTCTTTGTGTGGTCCCTCTGTCCTTTGTTTTGCAGAAGCTGTTCAGTCAGCCCTCAATTCTTTTTCTAGAGGAATTACTCTTTATGTTGGTGTAGATTTGGTTTGTCCATGAAGGGGAATTCAGGGTCTTCTCCATCACCATCTTGGACCCTGTCTCCTGAAAGCATCACTTTTGATTGCTAAGAATATTGTAACTTGCCCTCCTAAGTCACTGTTTGTATCAGAAAATACTTTAAGGGATGGTCTGTATTGTCAAAGTGTAGCAAATAAGTGAACTGAAATAATGATTTCATCATATTAACAAGGTCTCTGGTTTTGCAAAATTGTTACGCAGTTAGCCAATTCTGCTTGTCTGGATGATGGCATGATTTTCTCCTGTATTTGTCAGTGGGTCACTTCTGGATGTCTAAGCTATAGAGGGTTATTTCATGGAATCTTACTCTGAATATCAGATATTAAATGAAGAACATTTGAGAAAGGATTTGTTAAACTTTCGGTGCCTTCTTGCCGAGACACAGGTTTTATTGAACAGGTATGCAGGCTCACTTCTGGGTTTGGTTTAACGACAGTAGTGTACTGAGTAGCAGTGTTTAATTCCAGCATTTGGTTTTTCCATTTTCTCATAGATGTGGCTCTTATGTGGTTGGTATGCCAGATGAAGGGAGTGGATGTGTCAGTGAGCTCATAAAAGGCCGGTGGTTGAATGGGGGATCGTGGTCATTGTGTATCAGAGAAAACACTATGGAAATTTTAGTCACAGAGAAGCCTAGGTTCAAATGCCAGCTCATTTAGTCCCAGCCTCTTTTGTAAAATGGAGTTAGTTATCTAATTTGTAAGGTATTTGAAAAGATTATGGTGTGAAAAGTACCTGGTATATAGGAAGTACTCAGTAAATAGTGGCTATTAATATTTTAAACAAATCCTGAGACTATAATCTCTGATGATACCAATGTGTTGTTTCCATTTGTAACTCCTTACGAGTTTTGTGTGTGCTTGGTAGTCAGTAAATGCAATGTGTCATTAATTTGGAATTCTAAAATCTGGCTTAAGAAGACTACTACTAACTAACAGAAGTTACATATTCATTATCAAAAACATGGCATATGAAACAATTTCAGTAAATAAAGCTTTCAAAGGAATATGTTGTAGCAGGTTATCTACCGTGAACTCATTGACTCTGGAGGGTCACAGAAACCAAGTCATTCTGGAGTTTAGCAGCTTTAGTGTGAGTCTGTATTACAGTTTCGGTTAAATAGAAAAGGACTTGGAGGGGGCCTAGGTCGTTCAGTTAGTTAAGTGTCCAACTCCTGATCTCAGCTCGGGTCTTGAGCCTACTGATTTAAAAAAAAGAAAGGACAGGACTAACTTAGTATATTTCTCAAAAGCTACATCGTGTTGCATTGTGTTGTGAATTGTGTTAGAAATGATGACATGTGGTTGCTGTCATCCTAGAGGTACCACAGGAACCAGCAGGAGGACGTGTCTAGGGGAGATGGGATCGTTGATTGCTGGTTCCAAATGCATAGGCATGGCAGTCAGGAGCAGCATACCAGGTCTCGTAGCACGGGGTGATACTCACCAGCTCGGGAAGATACATGACTGTGGAGTTTGGTCTTTAGTACAGTTCAGAAGAAAGAATTGGACTTCCTTGCATAGCTTGCATGTGCTGGTTGGGGAATGGAAGAGAGGTGGAGAACTTGGAGGCTTTGGGGTAAGGAAATAGCAGATTCACACTGGAAGGAAAATCCTTTCTGCTGGATATAACTGTGGGGGTCTGCACAAGAGGAGAGCAGGCACAGACAGCAGGGTGAACTCAGGAAGAGAGGAGAGAGATGGATCAGAGAGCATCCTGTAGTTATTGGCTGCGATGAGGGTAGGGAGGAGTGGCAAGTGCAGATGACGCATTCCATGTCAGACGTGCTGAGCTCTGGTGGCTTGAGGAGTTTAGTGGAAATAAAGGTACAGTAGACACTGGGTAGAGGACTCTGAACCTGCCACAGTCTGGGCCAAGAGGAGGACATGACTGGCATCAATGTGGAGGTGGGAGGTGAAAACCACAGATGTCTTGAGCTCTCCCAGAAGGAATGTCTGTGTTCCAGAGGGAGGACTCAGACTGAGGACAGAAGTGGCCATGTGCGGAATAAGCAAAGGGGTGGGAGCAGCAGGAGCAGCACAGACTGGGAGCTCTTGGGTAGTGAACTGAATGCTTGTTCTGTTCTTTTAATGGCACATGTCCTTGGCTGAAGTGGAAGATATTTTGGTGAGAGTTTGTTCAAACAAAGCTATATTAGTTTGATATTTTCAGTTAACTGTATAGGACTGTTTTATCAGTACTGTACTATGTTCTACCCTTTGTTTTATTTTTATTTCCACAGTAGGCACAGCATTTTAACTGTACCCTTGAAATGAAATCACACACACATAAAAGTCCACTGAATTTCTGCAGTTGTGTTTTTAATACAAATGATCCTTTTTGTTATTACCCGTTGAAGGTCTAGTTTTCTTTTACATGGGTATTTTACTTTTCATTCACTCTATCATTGAACTGAATTCATAGGCCATGCTGTAGAACACTGACAGAAGCTTGAAGAGTTATTCTTGTGGCTAGGTAGGTAACTGGCGCTCTTCCCTTACTGTTTCCTCCTGATTCCTTGATATTTTAGTGGACAGGTGAGCTATTTGGTGTTAGGCCTTGGACCTACTCTGTCTCTAGCGTCATTCTTTGTGGGGGAGGGGTCTTACTCAGGCCCAGGGCCTTAAATACCATCTACACATGGAAGAGTTTATATCTCTATTTTCAACCTCTCCTCTTAATTCCAGACTCTACTTCTTACTCCACGTTAACAGGCATCTTCAGCATGACAAGTCCAAATCCAGACTCCTGTACTGCCCCGAACCCCTCTTTCTGTAGCCGTGCCCACGGTAGCTCATGGCAGCTCAGTCTTCCATTGGTTTCAGACAGAAATCTCTGTCATCCTTGGCTGCTCATTTCCCCCACGACACCACTTCTGCTACCACCTCTCCTCACCTCTTTTCCCAGTAGCTTCCCAACTGGTGTCTCCGTTTCCCCTCTTGTCCCTGTAGTCTGTTCTCAGATCAATAGGCAAAGGAACTGTGTCAAAATAGTGAGTCAGACACCCTTCTGGGAACTCCAGTGTCTCCTTATTTCATTGAGAATAAAAGCCCAAAGGTCTTAAGATGGCCACAGGCTCCATAAGATCTGGCTCCTGCTTCATTTCCTGCTACTTTTCTCACTTGTTCCAGGCACACTGGTCTCCTCACCCATGCCTCAAACAGGCCAGGCCCCCCGCCATCTCCTCTGTACTCGTCTACCTCCTCCGCTTCTGTGTTCGGACTCCCCTCTGCCTGAATGTTCTGCCCCATGTAATTCCCACCGCCGCCCTTAGGTCTTGACCCAGATGTCACCTTCGTAGGACTATCCTATTTTAACACTGCATTTCAACTTGATATTTTCCATCCTTCCTTATTGCTTAATTTTTCTCCATCATGCCATCTGATGGCTCCAGCAAGATTGACAGCAGAGATCTATTTTGTTCACCTCTTGGTCTCCAGTATTTGGAGTAATGTTTGGTACACAGAAGGTAGTCAGTAAATATTTATGGAATTAACTTTATTGTATTATGAAAGAAATTTTAACTTTGCTCTTCAGGTTTATCTCTAACAAGTATTTAGTGAAACGGCAAAGCAGAGACTATGATGTGGAGTGGGGCTATGCCTTCGATGTGCATCTGAATGCTTTTTATCCTCTCTTAGTCATTCTGCATTTTATCCAGCTTTTCTTCATTAACCGTAAGTAGTAGTTACTTCTTAAACTATCATCAAAAAGTCACCATTGTATGCACTAAAAAGAGATTCAGTGTACACATCTCTTCTGCAGATGTTATCCTGACAGACACATTTATTGGATATTTTGTTGGAAATACCTTGTGGTTGGTGGCGGTGGGCTATTATATCTACGTAACCTTCCTAGGATACAGTGGTAAGTCATGAATTGTTTTTGTTAACTAAAAACGGGGGGAGGAGGGAGTTGCTGTAATACTAACTTAAGTAACTTGCTTTTAGATGAATTACCTCATTTAATCTTCACAGTTAGGTTTACTTAACTCCATTTTTCAGATGAGGGCACAGAAATTAATTTATCCACAGTCATTCAGCTAGAAAGTGGCATGACTGGTATGAAACAAATTTTATAATTCTGAGAAGCCATGTTAAACCAAATTGATATCTCCAAGTTACCTGCAGGAACCCACGATCCACTTCCTTTTCTCCCCGGCTTTCTGGTTCTGGGTCCCAGTGGCCAGGTCCAACGTATGATCGCATAGCTAAAGGAACCTTTACAAACCTTTGTCAAGGTGTTAAAACCTTTGCCTCACTTTGTTTTTATGATCACTGTGTCTCTGCAGATGGTCACAAATCAGGCCCAACCTCTACTGATCTGACAATGTAGTTTCAAGTTTACTGCTAAACCCTGCTTGAAGTTTCTTTTTCTTAGTATGAATGGGACACCTTTGTATTAATTAATTCAGCTCGTCCTTTCTTTTCACTCTGGAGGATTGGGACCTCACGGTAAACACACCCCTCTGGTGCTCAGGTATGACTGGCTCCTCTAGTCAGAGGTGTTCCCACCTCCTGGCCACTCTGCCCAGGACCACATAACCCCCTCAAGTTGTAATACTTGTTCTGGACACAGGGAGTCTGTTCTCTAATTCGGAGGAGATGTTTGTGACATATTATGTTCAGGTTTCTGTGAATTTTCACATATTTTGAGAAAGTTTTAAATTGTGATTAACATAATACAACATGGTGGTTTCTCTAAATGGATTTTTTTTTAAAGAAGATTTTATTTATTCATTTGACACAGAGATTACAAGTAGACAGAGAGGCAGAGAGAGGAAGGGAGCAGGCTCCCTGCTGAGCAGAGAGCCCAATGAGGGACTCGATCCCAGGACCCTGAGATCATGACCTGAGCTGAAGGCAGAGGCTTTAACTCACTGAGCCACCCAGGCGCCCCTCTAAATGGATTTTTGATCACTCTTTTGGTAACTTCCTATACTTTGAGTACAGCACAGCTTCACTTTGGCAACTTTCTAGAGGAGGAGAAAGGTTTCAATTAGAATGCATGTGGTAGGGACCCACTAAGTAGTGACCAAGAAGGAAACCTAGCTATCTGGAGACAGATTTTATTTTTTAAATTTATTTAGAGATCCACACCCAATGTGGGGCTTGAACTCATGACCCCTAGGCTCAAGAACTGCATGTTCTATGGATGGAGCCAGGCAGGCACTCAAGGGACAGATTTTATATTTGGGAGTTTTGTTCTTTTCCTGAAGCCTGGAATACTTACTAGTATTCCATGTAAAGGGCAGGTGTGATGCTTCCTGTATTGGGAAATCTCAAAGAGCTAAAAGTTGGACTCGTAGAGGCTTCTGAGGCAGTCCCCTGTGTAAATCCACCACTGTTCAGTATTTGTGACATTTGTCCCGAACTCTCAAGTTCGGAATCTGCTGCTCACTCAGCCTTTGTGCTGAACTAACCTCTCACCCTGAGTTCTCGGGTGCAGCTGTGGTGCGGCAGCAACACCCACAAGCGGGGCACAGAAATCAGAACACATGGTGCTTTTTGGCCCCACCTGTTGTAGTAAGAACTTTCAGAAAGTTCATTAGTCATATTTCCCTTTTAAAAAAAATTAATTTGACTTGTTTCTTTTCCAGCATTGCCATTTTTGAAAAATACAGTAATTCTTCTTTATCCATTTGCACCTCTCATTCTGCTCTACGGCCTGTCGCTAGCGCTGGGATGGAACTTCACCCACACACTGTGTTCCTTCTACAAGTACAGAGTGAAATGAAGGCAGTGGGGAGGCTATGCCAGCTTCCTCGGGCAGCAAGCAGTGTTGGTGAAGTGACGATTTCTTCTGAAACTTGTAAATAAACTATCTTTGTAGATATCTTCAGGGTGTAAAGTTTGCAAATTTGAGTAAATATATAATGTTAACACTATTGTCAAGTACATTCCTTAAAACTAGTTAAATGTACATTTCTATAATAAATATTTTTTAAACTAATGCATGTTTTTTAAAGTTTCAAGTATTTTTTAAAGAAAAATCATTTGGCGAACTTAATGATAATCAGTTCCTGACAAGGTACGTAGTCTGGCCCCATTTCTAATGGGCTGTATTTTAAACATTTGCCTAGTATAACCTTCAAAAGCCTCCTTGACCTGTAATGTAACTCAAGGACGAATCACTGTACTATAGGCCATAAGATGATTTCCATTTTCTATACAAAGAAAATGCCAAACAAAATATATTCAAAATGAGAGGCACATGGTGGCTACTCCATGGACATAATAGACAAGTGAACACTTGTATAACACTGGTAATGTGTTAACATGAAGGCTCTTTTTCTTTCTTTGAAGACCTGTCCAAAACACACATAACTAAAAATAGTTTTAAGTAAACTTTATCATTGTTGAAACTAATAATAACAAAACTTGCTACTCATTAAGTAAGTTTTACCTATTTTTATTAGAAGGAATCTTGAATTCAGCATGGCTTCTTAAACGTCTTTATTCCAAACACGTGAACGGTTGTGGCACAGAGAAACAGTAATGAAAGGCACAGTCAACAGGACCAGTTATTAGGTTTTCAATTATAGCAGCAAATTTGAAAATAATCTTCCTTTAAAAATCTTAACAGGTACCTAAAATATTACTACAGATATTACCCATTCTCCCAATGGAAAACATTTTAAGGAAAATATGTACAGTACATTTAAGGAGGAAAAAAAATCTGGTACAGCCTGGAAAAGCAATTCCTCAGGCACCTTCTCTAAGGGGTGCTTCCAGAAACATCTATGACCTTTCCAAACTGTTCTTAATGAGAAGCACATTAGTTTTTCATTCCATAAATGAAACATAATTGTTATGTTCAGTCAGCTGATTTCTAAATCTTTCATAGAAAACATCACTGTCTTTACTGAAATGAAAAGTATCAAAGCTGCTGGCAGTGCATCTTACAGTACTGTCGATATCAGCCATGTTTAAGGCTCAAAGAATAGGTCTTCAAAAGGGATTTTCACCCAATTTCAGCAAACTGAGTATTTCAAATAATGGAAGGCTAATCACACTAAAGTACCAAACCTTTGACTCCAGAGGGATTTGCTAATTACTAATACCAAAAAACAACTAGGAGCAAGTGATACATAAAGTAGCCTCCCTAATGTCCAAGAGTATCATTAAATATTCCTCACAACAAACAATGCTTATTTGGAGAACAATTTTAGCACCACTATTAACATTTTTACAGCAATGTGAACAACACTGGGAATGATACTTTGCACAAAGCGCTTTCCTTTCAATACTCAGCTTACTTTCTTGAACAATGTCTTCTAAATTCTTAGGACAGACAGACAGACACACACACACACACGTACACACGAGTGCCAGCTCTTTCCTGTTTCCTTGAACATGATCTAGTTAGTGCCCAAAAAGGTGGAGTGTTTCAGGCAAGAAAAGTTGAAATATAGGTATTGGTGATCAGGATATATATAACAAATCTTTTTTTTTTTTTTTTAATACTGTGGTCGTAGTCTCTTCAGCATTGTGTGTTCACATGCATTAAAGAAATAAAGCATACTAGTTATGGCATATATCAAGGTTAATAATTAAAATTGTACAACTATCAAATTTCACACACTATAAATAATGCCACACAGTTTGGAAAAGTTTCCTTTTCTCTAAAAGAGCTGGGATATCTGGGTTCCCCTAGACACAAAGATGATTAGGACTCCGATTTCTGACTTTCTGACAGTCTTAGCCTCTCATTTTCTTCCCTTTAGCTCTACTGATCTTCTACAGAGGCTATGGCAATATAGTAAAAATAAGCACAAAAATTAATGTACAAAACTAAAAAACAAACTTCACTAGCAATTAATGGCTTGGAAGCAGAGAGGTATTTTGGAAAATACCTGCAAAGTACAAAAATTTGGTTGGCACATACAGGATTTGATCTGTGCTTACACAATAAAGTAAATAAGTTTTAGGTTAAAAAAAAGTTCGTTCTTAATGCAGAGTTGATTAGGGGTTAGGGTTAGGGTCTGATCTTTATGTAAAGGCAGAATTTTTTTTCTCTCTCCTAATATTTTATTTAAAATACCACTGTTCATCATTCTTAAATATTCTGGACAGGCTCAGAGCAGAAAAATCACAAATACATACCTCTCCCAGGAAGAAGATTCCATATACACTGGGTCCTCATTCTGGAATGAGAACAATGCTATCCTAACAGGGGTTGTTTTTTGGTTTTGGGGTTTTTTGGGAAAACATTGCTTAGATACTCTAATTTTTCGGCAACAAACTTCCAATCCAGACCACTTAAGATTCTTGGACAGAGAAACCCCACAGGCAGCCCAGGTATAAGTTTGCTAGTATAAGACTCGACTCACATGGTTATCAAAATCTCCAAGTTAACTATAGGGAATCAAGTATGACGACTTTTCCTCCTCACTTCTTAAATACTATATTCATTCTCTACTGCTGCATAACAAATCACCACAAATTCAGAGACTTAAAACAATACCTATTTATTAGCTCACAGTTCCGCAGGCCAGAAGTTAGGGTGGGCTTGATTCAAGTTCTCTGCATAGGGTCTCACAAGGCTGGAATCACGGTGTTGGCGAGGCTGGGCTCTCATCTGCTGGAGAAGACTCTAGTTGCAAGCTCACTCAGTTCGTTGACTCATGGCGTTCCTGTGCTGGTAGGGCTGTAGTTCCCGTTCCCCCGGCTGTCGAATGCATTTCTTCTCCGGTGGCCCCTCCATCTTACATCAGCAGTAGTGCCTTGAGTCCTTCTGCTTTGAATCTGACTTAGGCTACCAGCCTCAGAAAACTGCTTTTAAAGGGCTCACACGGTTAGATTAGCTGAACATGATTATGGGCGATATTCATGGCTTCTGCCCACACGCAAAGGGGGAGAACAGCATCTACAGTACCTGAGCGTCGTCTGTAGAATTCTGGCTTACTACAAACACACGATGCCATTAACCGGAGCAATCGCGCCAAACGTGCTGTTTCCACATTGACCAAACTTGCCTTTGAGGACAGCACTATTGGGAGACTGCCTTTTGGTGACAGTAACAGATTGAAAAGAAGCCCTCAGAACACTGCTGAAGGTTTTGCAATAAGGACACCTTCTGATTGCTTACTGGTGCAACCTGTGACCTGAAAAGCCGTATCTTTTCCAAAGACCTCTCCGCGGTTGAGTTAATACACACATACGTGTCTACAGCCTGCCTGCCGAATCATCCAAGGTGCACTCGCTTTTTCCAGAGCTTTTCAACACTGCCTGAAACCACTGTTCTTGTCTGACTACACAGTAGGGCCCCGCACATGCTGAAAAGAGCATGTGAGACTTAGAACAGAGAACTCGGAAATTTGGGGTCTCAGAATCCCAGAAACAGTCCTCAACCATCTCACCTACAATACTCATCGTCTGTGCTGTGATATATTCTGCATGTCTGTTTTTATCCTCGTAGTCAGGATTCAGCCCTCTGGTTTCACAAGTGTTCACATTAGCACTCCTGACACAGTGCTGTCCCAACAGAACTTTCTGCAGTGATGGAAGGTTCTGTCTGTGCCGTCCAGTCCAGGGGCCACGAGCCACGTGTGGCTGATGAGCACGTGAATGGTAGCTAGTGTGACGGAGGAGCTGAAGGTCTATTAATTTAAATGTACACAGCCACCACGTGTCTACCGGTCACTGTACAGGCCAGCGCAGCTCCAGAGTCTCAACAGTTCATGTGAAATACATACCAGAGGCAAACCAGGTTTCACTTATCTCTACATGTTAGTAATTAATACTGGACACCAGTGGACACTGTCACCACTCACTATTCTGATCCAAGTGGTTAGGTGTCCTCTCGAGGCCAAGTATATATCCCTCCCTCAGCCCCGGGTACTCTTCACCTCCCCAGACTTCACACCGAACCACTCTCCAGGATGACCTCTACGGTGTCTTGCTTGAGGAAAGCATGGCTGTTTCTAATGGTCTCGGGAGGAAGTGGGGGCAGGGAGAGACCAACAGGATGATCGCAGCACCTGCTGCACCAGCAGACAGACAGGAAGGATGAGTTACAGGCCTGCCCCAGGAGCTTGAAGGCTGCCTGGGAAGAACATGTGCGCGCGCGTGCATGCGCGCACACACACACACTCACCAGGAACAGTCAAAAACTTGACAGCTGAGTGTGTATGTAAGTGTGTGGCAAGGAACGTAGGTAAAGGGAGTTAAAACGAAAGAGGAGTGTGGGCTAAACAGTTGGTTCCCACGTCCAGACCCGGACCGGGCACCTGCCACGTGCCAGGCACTATTCCTGGCACTACTAGGCACTGGTAACAATTCATGGGGAGGAGTGCACGAGAGAGTCTGTGAAAGGGGGGTGAGATTTGGCTCAAAGTATTCTCGGGAACAGGAGGGGTGAGCTAAGCCTGGGAGAGGAGGCTGAGCAGGAGAACAGGAAGAAGCTGGCTAGTACGGCTCACCGGTCTAAAGCCCGAGCAGCCCTAACTAAGGGCAAGGAGTTGCAATAGCTGTCACCTCCCTGATCTTCAGCACGTGGTCCTTCTCCCTAAAATCAGAGTGGGCCACTGGGGAAGCAGGGAAAGGAGAGGACTTCTCAACCCACCCCAGAGCTCTCCCTCCTGATACTTGGTTGTTCTAGCAATGTTCTAGTAATGTTCAACAGCTGCCAAAGTTTTACAATGAAAGGTTATTCTTTTCAAATGAAATTGGCCTGTGGGCATCAGGCCAGGGAAATGTGAGGACAACATAAAAAGTAAATTAAAGAAAGTGAAAAGTAAATCTAAAAAACCCAGTAAAAATGTTTCACCAGACTTGGACATAAAAATTATTCGTGGCCATGTGCAACTTCTTAATCAAGGCAAGTAACTGACGATGATTCCAATAGGAATAATGGAAAAAACTGTACCCTATCCGTGTTTCCCAACATCTTTCATTCCGTCACACTGTACAGAAAACAAGGCTGTCTGGAAGCTCTTTGCTCAGCATCCTGGGTAACCACGGAAAGCTCCTCCAGGCGAGAGGCAAAGTTAGTGGGCACCTCCAGCCCCCGGAGGCCTCAGCCACTGGCTAGTCCAAGAGCTCAGGGGATCAATCTCTGTACATCTCTCTGGAACCCACCTGCAAGCCCCCTGTTGCACTGGTTGGGAGCTGATGCTGATTATTCGGAACTTCTTAAAAGTAAATACTTTTGTAAAGATCACTGATTGCTAAGGCTGATAGTCTTTTTGTTTACAGTAGTAATAACATTTGGAATTGCATGATAAGAGCAATAAATACTCCAGATACGAATTTATCTGTAAGTTCATAAAGCCAACAGATCGTTTTGCAAAAACATACAACTGCTACAATACCTCTCCCTAAAAACCAGTATTACAATTTTTTCTGTAAAATTCTATAATTTTGACTCATACAATTACATTACCTAGAAAACATTTTGTCACAACTCATTAAATGGGTGTAGATATAAAAGGGTCAACAAGAGATAATGCATCTAACTCATGGATTAAAGACACAGATTTAAAAAGAAAAAAGAGTTTGTCATCTTACATATCAGAGGGAATGTAGTGAGTGGAGTCCATGATAATTTGGGTTGAATGCATGACCCCTGCACATTAAAATTTATCAGACTGATTTTTTTACACCATAAACAGTATAGTAAAATAACCTTCAAGAAGGACATTGGTCTTTAAAATCTTGGCTTTAAGGAATGACAAATGCCTTTGAAAATATTTTGTTCAGAATCACTGCAATTATAAAAGTACTTCAGTTAGGAAATCAATCTAGAATCATTCTTAAATGGCAGTGCATTTGAAAAATGGCATTAATTTGTAATGTTTGCATTTCCAAAGAAAAATATAGAAAGAACTTAAAAAAGCAAGGTAACTTTTCAAAAAAAGTATTGATTCAAAAATTTACTGCACAAAAATATGTACTTCTTAAATGTTTCTAATAAATTAACTCCATAACATTTTTATGTATATTTATATATTTATATATATAATCCCTGATAATCTATAAAAGAGGGTCTATAATAGTAAAATAAATGAACTTCAAAAGTACCCCCTTCATAAAATGTATTTAACATTAATTTTTCTCAAATTTAAGGAATGTAACAATATGTACAACTCTTATGTATTAGTATAATACCAAAATAGTACAAGTCATATTAACAGGCTGCCATAACTGTAAAACGTTTGAGTCAAGTTAAAATTGGAGGACAGCTTAGGTTCAAATGAATGCAATTATCCATGGGAGCTTCACTTTCCAAGTGGAAATGACAATCATCTTATCTACAGTAGATTTCACAAGAGGTAGTGTTCAAGTAAAAAAAAAAAAAAAAAGGTACATGCTTAACTATCTTTAACAAATTCACAGGAAAAAATGTACTGGTTTCTTAGCAGATGATCAGTTGGTGACTTTTTTAATATGAATCTGAAATACAAAATAACGAGAAGTACAATAAAGGCCTTATGCATGCAATCAAAATTGGTTAAAAAAAAAACCCACAAAAAAACCACCACCAACATACCATCTGAGTTGTATCACCGATAGCACACATTGTCTTACCTCATTAAGAATGGCCCAAACGGCAGAATTCTGAATAACTGAAAGTCGAAAGGCTGCAATGGGGTTTAGACTGGGGTCCACCATTCCTTCGGCAACACCATTCTCGAATTTTCCTTCAAAAGAAAAATCAACATGTGTTGGGTAGGCTGAAATTGGCACATATAAAAAATATCATGGACTTAAAACAGGGAAAAAAACACCAAAATATTTCCAGTGGACGTCAAGACAGGGCCTGACGAATTTTTTCCCTTCTTTCTCCTTGGATTCAACTTTCAAATTTCTCGAAAAGTGATTTTCTCGAAGTGATTTCTCGTAAGTGCACGCTTGCGTTAGAAGCAACCTATTAAAAGAGGCAGAGCTATACTTTTTCTTACTGCTAATTAAATATGACATATTTAATTATATGTTCTTGCATCAAAAATATTTTAACATGCAGGTTTTTAACAAAATGTGACTTAACCAAACCTTACCAAAACATACTCTGCACCACGGCTCAGTCCAACCCTTTAAAGGTTAAGTCAGTAATAACAGATTTCAACACTTTCAGACATAACATACAATGGTTGGCCTTGAGCAGGGACTCAATCTGTATGTATCCTTTCCCATGTCACATCTAGAAGGAATTAAGAAGTGATACCTTCTCCAGGAGGTTCTAATAGAAAACTGCCATTCCAAATGTCAAGGTGAAAAAGCTCTCCTTAGGGGTAGGACCAAGAATTTCTACAAAAAGGTATCATGCTCTACATCCAATGTTTCTTGCTGTGAGGAACAGTCTTAAAACCACAACAAAATGCTACGGACAAGAGGGACAGAAAAATGGTTTGTTCTTGGCCATGTTTCTCTAAGCCAGGAGCTGACAACCCTTTTCTTATTATACAGGACAGATGGTAAATATTTTGGGCTTCGTGGGCCAAGAGGAAAAGTGAAGATACCAGTTTGGTACTTCTACACAGAAAGAAAGACAAAAATGTCCACAAAATTTTTACTGATGAAATTCAAATTATAAGAACCACCACATAGGCGTACCAAGGAGAACACAATTCCTTTTGGGGTGGGGGTAGGAGTTAACATCATTCAGTTAACTGGGATTCAGAGTGATTGATCCTCCTCATTAAAATCACTTGTAAATGTTCATCTGTTCATGTGAATCCATGAGATTTTGTCTATTTTATCTTGACTATTTCCTTTCACACAGCCTAGATACTGCGAGATGCATCAGCCCATAAGCACGTGTTTTTACTGGAGCACATTCATCACTTGGAAGGTATTCATGGAATTCCATTAGGTTCTTCTCTCCGGTATTTGCCTTGCAGGTGTCACTACCCTGCAGATGAGTCACTTTCAAGCAAAGGTGGAAGCTCCTTGATTAGTCTGATATTGGAGCTCAGATAATCACGGTCATCAGTGACTTGGCTGAAATACAAGGTTTGCACAGAAGTGCTATTTTGTCTTGTAATTTTTGGTTGAATTAAACATCAAATCTGCAGCAAAAACTAACTTTCAAAGAGATAATAGTGGTTAGGGGCAGTTCTCACTGGGAAAAAAATCTCAATCTTGTTCCTGGGCTTAAAAAAAAAATATTGTTGTTTTGTTTCTTCACAATAAAATTGGTCACTGCTAAGCCCCAGAGCTGCTGTGTGGTTCAGCAAGTCATGCCGTTCAGGTCTCACTTCTGACGAAAATTCACAGAACTGATCATGGCAGAGTCCATTAGAGTGGATCAAGTTCACTGATGCCGCTGCTGGTTCAATAAAATAATGACACATGACAGATTCAAGTATTTCCTGTGAGGTACCTGATGAATAATAAATAACCATTGGCTTCGCTTACATTTCCACAAGCTTTGTACATGTATCCAACTAAGACTTCTTCGGGGCTGTCTTCACCACCATTCACTGTAACACATTTCACTTCAGGTTGTACTCAATTTGTGTTTTCTCACCTTTTTGGGAAATATTCTTGCCTGTACTTGGTTCCATGCAGACTTTTCAGAGGCCAATGGTTCAGTCACTTCAAGTCTGGCATTGATTCCAAATAACAACTAGGCAGCACCAGTAACCTCTATCAAACTTATCAAGAGACAAGGAAATAATTTGCTTTTTGTTTTCTTATGGAAATGACAAAAGTGAGCCTATTCTTACTCTAGTGTTACCTTAGTGCAAGAAGATTTTTAGGCTTTCTTTGTACTGCTGGTCTAGATCCAATTTCCCACACATAATTATATTTGTTATAATGACTTTTTGTGCACTGAAATGTCCCCAGATACCCTGCACTAGCAGGATTTCTGACAATGATCTTGCAAATATCCTCACCCAAAAAGGTTCAAAATGCCTTAGGGTATCTAAACCCTCACACACACAAATGCACAAAGACATTGGGGGGGGGGAGGAGTGTCAAACACTTGGGAATCGACTAATAAAATTTAGTGATAATCAGGATTAATTTTGAGGAAAAAGACACTGTTGGAGTTTTAGAAAGACTAAGCAACTGGCATAATGAAATATTTGCAGTATTTTTTTCACCTGTGAAGGGAGCTGTTTTCCCAATAAGATGTGACTATCTGTTACATAAATAGTGAATATCTGTTACCTAAATATTAATTCTTACAATTACAATGGGGAGGAAACCTTCAAGCACATACAGTTTAAATTAAGTTTATTTTCTCTTTCCAAACCCCTCTTTTTTTAACCTATTTTTTATTTATATATATATTTTATTGGTATTCTAGATATTACAATGTATTTATCAGTCTGACTTCAAAAAATTCTATTTTGCCAATTAGTAATCTTACAATGATATACATTTAGTTGTTACCTTCCTTCCTTGTTTATTTTATCTGCACACGTATCTTTGGCTGCTCCAATTAAACACGATTGTAACACACTCTTGGTCACTGGTCTCACTTACTTGGCTAACACCCGAGTCACTCCGACACTCACTCTGGTTACAGCCTCATTGGAACTGATTTCTGGGAAGAAATTCTGCTGTCATGAAATACTGTCAAATTTTCCAGTATCCTGACCTCTGCTTTCCTTTGCCTTCCCGCGAGCTGGGAACAGCGTGAGCGCTCAGGACGCCCATGTGTCCCCAGCACAGCTGTCGCATCGCGGCGTAATAACCACGACGACCTGCCATCCGATCTGGTAAAATATGTCGCGTCTTCACGGTGTTAAAAAGCACTGACAGTCAAAGTCCACTTTTGCAGTTTCCAGGTAAGCACTGGTTTGTTTTTTTTTTTCCAAACGTCCCAGGACGGAGGTGTGCGGGGACACGGTCAAATGCTACCCGCCCGGCCGCTCTCCGGACGCGGTGCCCGAGCGCCGCCCCCCGGCCGTCACAGCGCCGCCTGCTGCTCGGCCGCAGCCCGGGCTCGCGTCGGCCGCTGGGGCCGCAGAGCGGGCAGACCGTCCGGAAGGAAGCGAGCCCGGCTGGGCTCCCATAACACTTCATTTACGGACACTGAAACTGAACCCTTTTGTAATTTTTACATGTCACAATGTATGATTCTTTTCATTTTTTCCAAATCATTGAAATATAAAAACGAAAAAAAAAATCAAACATTCTAAGCAAAAACAGAAGTGGGGGTGGGGGGGGAAACACAACAGGAAGTGGGCCAGATCTGGACCCAGGGCTACCTGGTGTGGGGATTAGGCAGTCTGTTCTAGAGTTTTACAAAATACTGATTAGGCTTTTAGGAAAATATGTTCAACTTGAAAATCATACTGGAGAAAACCTGTAATATTTTTTTTTGAAGATTTATTTATTGTAGAGAGAGAATGCACGGGTGCGAGCGGGGGCAGAGGAAGAGGGACAAGAAGCCCCCACGCTGAGCATGGAACCCCACGTCAGGCTCAATCCCACAAACTCTGAGAGCACGATCTGAGCTGAAATCAAGAGTTCTACGGTTCGCCGACCGAGGCACCCAGGTGCCCTAAGAAGACCTGTAGTAAAACGTATCCACTTCCAAAGTAATGTTTTTATTCAAAAGTTATTAATAATCTTATTTCATGAAATAAGAGGCTAGACTGGGGTAGGAAGTATATGCTACAAAAAAGTATTACCAAATTATTGAGTGAGGCAGGGGATTTAGGGCTGAAAAATACTGTGAAACATAAAACACTTTAATGAGGTCGTTTAATTAGAAAGATAATTACCTAATGATACAACTGGCCTCTTTAAAACACTTTCACCCAGGAGGCACCTGGGTGGTGCACTCAGCTAAGCGACCAGCTCTTGGTTTTGGCTGACGTCATGATCTCAGGGTTGTGAGATCGAGCCCTGTGGGCTCTGGGCTCTGTAGGGAATCTGCTTAAGACTCTTTCTTTCCCCCCCTCCCCCTGCGTACACACACATCCTCTCTAAAATAAATAAATATTAAAAAAAACCCAAAACAACAAAAACACTTTCACCCAGGATTTTATCTGGCAGTTACACTCTCACATGTCCAAAAAGACTATAGATTGCAGCAAAAACTGCCAACAAACACCCATCACTAGGTGACTGGCTATACAAAATTTGATATGTTAATACGTGGGACTACTAGGCAGCCAATTCAAAGAAAGAAGAATACAAAGAATAAAGTAAAACAGAAGATAATGCAGCTAAAGATCTACTTGCATTCCCAATGCAGAGAAACTCTCATACATGTGCAGAATTGTTCAAACGAGCATTCTTTGTAACAGAAAAAAAATAAAAATGGAAACAAACTTTATAACCAAACAGGAGGACAGACAGTGATATATTCACCCATGGAAATTTACACAGCAGGTAAGTGAATGAGCCAAAGATACACACATCCACATGGATCAATCTCATGATGGGGAGAGAAAACTGTGGACTACGGAAGGTTATCATTTCTCTCAAATTTAACAAACAAAATAACACGGTGCATTGTTCAAGAATACGTTGTACATCTGCAGTACAAGTGTACACACACACCTTAACCACAAACCTTAGGACAGTAGTTCCCCTTGGGTGGAAGGGGGAAAGAAGATATTAGGGAAGAAAGAGAATTGGCAAATCTTAAGCCAAACACACAAATACTCATTACATTATTATTTGTATCTTCTGTGCATCTGAAATATTACAACCTTTTGGAATGTTCATCTTCCCTATATAATACATGTGTACTTTGGTTGGGGAAAAGATGCAGAACAAAGGTTGTAGGGCATGTTATCACGAGTGATAACGAGTGTGATTTGTGTGTTTTTAAAGAATATACTCATATCTTTTTATTTCTGAACAGAATACTTCTGGAAGGACACAAATCATTAAAGGGATTGCTTCTGGGAAGCACTGGGTAGGAGGGAAAAGAAGAGCAAAGGAGACTTAAGTTTACGTTTTCAAATTTGTGCTTGGTACCACGTGCCTGTACCAGCTTTCCAAATAAGAAATTTAATTTTTGTCCTTGACCCAAAGGTTTGGTTGGTCAGCACTGAGAGACAGGAAGGAAGGGGGAAAGGAAGGAGGAATTTATTGAAGAGTGACTAGAACTCCCAATTCCTGGAACTGGCCGAGACTTGCAAGGTCACACCCCGTGGAGCTCCCCCTCCTACCGCACCCTGACCACACACCGTCCCGTCCTTCAGTGTTTCTCTGACAAGGCTCTTCGCCTTACAACCGGAATTGGAACCAACTAGTAAGTGTCGAGAGTACAGCTTCGGTCTCACTGAGCTCGGGCAGTGTGGGGAAGGCAGTGGGTCAGGTGTCCAAGGCCACAGACTCTTCATCTTCTTATTGAGATTCAGATTTTCATGAGTAATGTCTCTCCAGCTGCTCTATTTTTTTTGAAAATAATTTTCACCAGTTACAACTGTTCCACTATGAAGAAGGTCTGAGAAGCTATTCTACTAAAGCATACTTAAAGGAGTGGAATTTTTTTTATATTCAGTTGAAAAAAATCAGTTGCTCTTTGTTTCTGCTGCACCTTTTTGTCACACAAGGTCCTAGTCTGGCTCATCTACAAGTTCTCTGCTGTTCTAAACATGTATGCGTTGATGTCTTAGATGGTCATTATCTTCAAATTACTACAAATGGTCAATTTCCAATGCTTTCCTAATCTACAACCCAACAGTTTCAGAAACTAAATAATGGATAAGTAATAGGGTTAATAAATATCTTGGATAAGCAGTCAATTTTTTGTGCATTTCTAAAAGTGAGCTAAGATATAACCCAAATATGAAAATAATGAAACTCATCTATCTACCAAAACTACACAAAAATTAGTCAGGGTTATCACACAATCCCTGTAGCGGAAACAACGACACTAAACGTGAAAACTGCTCTCGAGACAGTTTTCAGATTGTATCCGTCCTGTGTACCTACAGTGAAAATTTATCAATATTCTCTTCTGCCTACCGCTAAGAAAAGCATTAATTTGTTTTAAGAAAAAGAAAATCTATACTCATTCATGGAGTTGAGACCTATCCAGCGACAGGCCGGACGCTAACTGCAGGAGACGGCCGAGGGCCTCCGCCCCCCTGCCCTCCCCGCCAAGCACGTGGGACCGCACTGTGACTGGGGACTGCGCTGTGACACAGCAAGGCCACACAGTAAAGCACACGCAGCATGACAGGAAGAGCAGACCAGAGGGGCAGCTGCAGTGTCCAACAGAAAAACAAGAAAGCACTCATTAGGAGGAATAGCTGCTGGAGAAAACGGCCAAGGGCACAGCTGCACGTGAACGCAAGGAGCACTACAGGAACAAGAGACTCCGGACAAGGGAAACTGAGATTCAAAGGAAACAAGATGTGAAAGCGGACGGAAGCTAAGGAATGTGATCATGGAAACGTTAAGCTCTCCCCAGGCTAACATGGTGGTAACAGGGATGCTTTAGAAAGGTAACTGCTGGGGCTCTGGGCAAAGCGAACGAAAGGACGCAGGGAGAGGCAGTCCTTCTCCGGCCCAGGCCCGGCGGCGGAGGCCTGAGCACCAGCCCAGGGCAGGAGACTCCCTGTTCTCAGACGGACGTATTTTATGCTAATGGCCAGTACAAAGTGGGGTGCTGTTCAGAGTGTCTCCCAAGGTTGGGCTTAGGCAACCAGGTGAAGAGTGACAGTAAAACCACGATGGCCAAAAGAGATCACCGTGACACAGGTGCTCAGAGCAGACGGCTGTGTGGCCATGTCAGAAAGTGTCTCAAGGGGTGCCTGTCTTCGGCTCAGGTCGTGATCTCAGGGTCCTGGGATCAAGCCCCATATTGGGCTCCCTGCTCCGAGGGTGGCCTGCTTCTCCCTCTCCACCCTCCACCTGCTTTGGTGCGCTCGATCTCTCTCTCTCTCTAATTAATTAATTAATTAATTAAATCGTAAAAAAAAAAAAAGAGAGAGAACGAGGGAGAGCAAAAATCTCAATACAGACCTGAAGCTCAGGAGGGAGGCAGGGGCTAAAGGCACAGAGATTCTGGCACAGGGACGTTGCTGGGACCTTGCAAGGAGCTAAGGTCACCTGGTCAGAAGGGCGGGAGGCAGGTGAAAGCAGACGGACTGCAGTGACTATCAGCCATAAAACAGCAGGTGGGGAGAGAAGGAGGAACCAGCAAATGAACCTTTGATCTGAAATGCTGGTTGGGTCAAGATAATAAAAGTATTTCCTGCAACTCGCGCACACACACAACTCAGGAGGACATTGGTAAGTGTAACCCTAAAGTGCTTCCCATCCGACAGGAATTTATAATTACTTCAGGAGTAAGTCCACGAAAGTCAAGGACATTCTACTAGGTTAAAGTAGGAGGTATTACCTATTCTGAAATAACCATCTTCTAATCGTTTGTCTTTGGTTTCTTTGCTTATTTCCAAACCTTCACTCTAAAATAGAACAAAATCATTAACTTTGCAAATCATTACTTCTTTTTAAAACAGATCTAATATATCTTAATAAACATAGAAGTGGTGCTGTGGCACAGCTATTTCTAAAAAAGAAAAAATGTTATCTCAGTCTTGAATCTTAAAGAGTTTATCAATACAAATATTCTTTTTTTAAAGCTATCTGAATCTATCTATATAGATTGGTTAGAAAATTTAAATATATAAATATATGTAAATATAGATAGATGATTGGTTAGAAATTTTTAATTTTAATTAATTTTAAATTAAAAAAAACTGTGTTAACTTGAAAGAAATTAAAGCACTCCTTAAAGACCAGTAAATTAATTTTGTGTTTTAAACAACAGGCATTAAAACCACATGGTATCTTAGGACTCAAAATATAAATAGCAGTTAAGCATTAAAGTAAAACGATGATTCATTTATTTTCCTGGTAGGAACTTTCAAGTTATTTTCCAACAGAAACAAAATGGAGGCTCTTTCTATGAATATGACAGATGGGACAACATACTAAGTGTCCCACATTTCAAAAAAAATTAATCTTGCTAGCCACGAAGGTCCTGCAAACATGAGAATTTTCTTTCACCTCATTAACAAGAATAAGCTCAAACCAAGTCTCCTGGCCTTAGTTATGAAGAAAAATTAGGGGAAAAAATAGGCATACCTTTAAAGGCAAAACTTCCACAGTTGTGTTTAGCAGAATATCTCCCGGATGTTCTTGGTTGCCACTGTGGAATAAGTAACTGAAAAGACAAACATAAAAATATAAGTATGAGTCAGACTAGACTTTACGAAGATTTGAGGAGATGGCCTCACCTCAGAGTGAGCTTTCTTTTTTTTTTTTTTTAAGATTTTATTTATTTGACACAGAGAGAGAGAGAGATCACAAGCAGGCAGAGAGGCAGGCAGAGAGAGAGGAGGAAGCAGGCTCCCTGCTGAGCAGAAAGCCCGATTTGGGGCTTGATCCAGGACCCTGAGATCATGACCTGAGCCGAAGGCAGAGGCTTTAACTCATTGAGCCACCCAGGCGCCCCTCAGAGTGAGCTTTCTAAGCAAAACTCCAACTGCTGAGCGGGGACTGCAGAGCATGTAGCAAGGGCATGTTACTATTCTGAAGAGTTGTAGGGAACTTAAAAACTTCAGGATGCAACCCTGAGGTGATGTGTTAATTCCTTCCATCAGAAGGGACATGTGTGGTGCTTAACATAATCATGTATTTGACACATTTTTTTAAGAAGACAGTTTTAGGCTGCGGTTTACACTGTTTTAAATATATACACCTCTTAAGAGGAATAATCAAAGCTGCAGCATCTACAGAATACTACTGTATCTTGCATCAGAGAAAATTTTCACCAGGACAGACACGAGCCATGGCAAGTTCAAACCCTAGTTTTATCCAATACAAATAATTTTTGTATTAGTAGCCTGAGAGTAAATTAACCAATTCCAAATATCTGAATAATTCCACTTATCAGTATGAACATCTGAATAGCAACTATGATCAATCTGAAATACTTCCTGGATATGAGGATAATGTCCTCAGGTTCTGATATCCTGAAAACTAGTACACGTGTGTAAGTGTATGGTGGGGGGAGGGGGGGCTGGGTGTAAAAACCAGACAGGGTGTGCAAAGCATATATAAATCTAAACTGAAAAGTTAAGTTTAGGGGCGCCTGGGTGGCTCAGTTAGTTAAGCAGTTGCCTTCAGCTCAGGTCATGATCCCAGGCTGCTGGGATCAAGCCCCATATCAGGTTCCTTGCTTAGCGGGGAGCCTGCTTCTCCCTCTCCCTCCCGCTCTGCCCACTTGTGCTCTCTCTCTCCCCCTGTCAAATAAATAAATAAAATCAGTTAGGAAGGACGGAAGGGAGGGAGGGAGGGAGGGAGGAAAGAGAGAGAGAGAAAGAAAGAGAGAGAGAAAGAGAGAGAGAGAAAGGAGAAAGAAAACAAACTTAGGTTTAGCTAAGTTAAATGGTTAAAAGTGTAGACTCAGAAAGACCTAGATCCAAATCCTGGGTCTCTCACTTAGTCTCTCATTTAGAGAATTCTCACCTTTAGCAAGTTACATTAGCTTCCTGAGCCTGAGTTTCCTCTAGACAGTGCTGAGATTCCCACCTACCTCACATGACTGTAGCAAGTTTATGAGAAATGACAAAATACCCTGCATCTTCAAAGTACTCAGCAAAGAGCACTTACAGTAGGCTTATGGTACAGCATGGTATTGGTGGGCAAAAATCACCCGGGATGAACTTGGATTTTCCAATGTTAAGAGGGAAGGACATCCTCTAAGATTAGCTCCTGTAAGCTACGCCAAAAATTAATTCCAACATTTTTAGATGAGAGACACCTTTTTTTTTAAAAGACACCTTTGAATTGGAATGCTGTAACCATGGGCCACTCATGACTGCAGCTACAGATGCCAACGGTACCAGACAGGGGAAGCCATTTTTAGGAAAGGAACGATGGACGGAATTCGGCATTTAGACAGACTGATTCAGAGGCGTTTACTACAGGATTATAGCAGAAAATTATACGATACGATACTATACAATATGATCTAAAAGTTTAATATCAGAAGAAGTAAATGATGGTACAGCCAGGCAATGGGGATACTGTGCAACTATTAAAATGTTTATGAATCACTTACGACATAAAATTACATATAGACCATAATGGCTTTCAAAGCAGAAAGTGCACAGAATTACAAAAAAAAAAAAAGTGCCAATATAATCACAATGGTGTCGCTGGAGTTGTGGTTTTTTCCCTCATTTTTCATATTTTAAAATTTTTGCGTAATCAAAACATATGTTACATAGTCAGAAAATATTTTCCCTACCACTTAATTTCTGTATTGATAAATACGACTTCTACTTTTCCTCCCTCTCAGCAAGTCCGTTATTGTGCAAGTCAAAGTGATTCCTTTTCTCTGTTCTCTCCATGAACTCTAAGAAAATTGAGATGTACTCTGATTTTGAAAGAACTGTATTTTACTAGAAATGGGTCCTCAGTAGGGTCATGTAAATATTACTTTACCGAAGTTTATTGTAAATATGTTTGTTAAGAAATCTGATCTCCAATATATAAGTTCTTTAGCAGATTCTTTGCTGACACAATTTCAACTTGCTAAAAAATAAACTGACAGACGCGGTCTGAGACTATTCTGATTTATGGAGGTGAAAAAATTATTTCTAATTGTATGATGACTCTTTGTTTAAAAGTCTTTGAGTGTAGCTGACTCACAATGCTACATTAGTTTCAGGTGTACAACACAGTGACCTGCCATCTCTGTGTGAGTCTGAGCTCACCACCAGGGCGGCTGCCCTCTGTTACCTTACGGCGCTCCTACACTGTCACTGACTATGTTCCCTATGCTGTGCCTTTTATGCCAGCAATTATCTTATGATCTTTCTGATATGAGGAATTTGAGGGGCAGGGCAGGGGGTCATGGGAAGTAGGGAGGGAAAAAATGAAACAAGATGGGCTCAGGAAGGAGACAAACCATAAAGACTCTCAATCTCAGGAAACAAACTGAGGGTTACTGGGGGTGGGAGGGTAGGGAGAGGGTGGCTGGGTTATGGACACTGGGGAGGGTTTGTGCTATGGTGAGTGCTGTGAAAAGTGTAAGCCCGATGATTCACAGACCTGTACCCCTGGGGCAAATAATACATTATATGTAATAAAAAAAAAGATTTTATTTATTTGACAGAGAGGGAGAGAGCACATGAAGGGGGAGTGGGAGAGGGAGAAACAGGCTTCCTGCTGAGCAGGGAGCCTGATGCGGGACTTGATCCCAGGACCCTGCAATCATGACCTGAGTCAAAGGCAGCCGCTTAACCAACTGAGCCACCCAGGCACCCCGGTGCTTTTTTTTTTTTTTTTTTTCATGTAGGCTCCACACCCAGCACGGAGCCCAATATGGGGCCCAAACCCATGACCCTGAGATCAAGACTTGAGCTGAGATCAGGAGTCAGATGCTCAAACAACTGAGCTGCCCAAGCGTCCCTATGATGACTCTTTTAAGTGTGGTAAATACTACCTCAAAGTGCTGAATATCACACTATCTAGTATAAAAATGAACATTAAATAACAACAAAATATTATATACTCATAAATGCAAAATATTACTCAGAAGTATTTTTAGGTTTTTCCAGTGATATTGCCATTGCTCAAAACATTTTTACACACTTAAATTCCTCTTTAGAATCAGTTTAGAGTAATAAAATAAATAACATGATAGATATGCACTGTTTCTGACAGCCTTAAGTAGAATTATTCCAAATGATTTTGGTGGGTTCTAACAACTGGACAAGCCCTCACACGAGAACACATAACAAAATGTGCCCCAGGCTACAGAATTGTATTCTATTCGGGGATTGCATTTAAGTGTAGCACAGATGGTTTATAGTCTAGGGAATACACCCCAAACTGAAGAAAGGTTGGAGGAATCATGACTGTTAAAAATCAGGGAGAAAAGAGTCCTAAATTTTGTAAAATGAACATAAATTCTGAAAAACACAAAAGGGTTATAAATTCTTCCACGGTGGTCTAAAAGCAAGCCAGCATTTGTAAAATCACTGACTAGGAGTGGTCACAATCTATCAAATGCATCATTTCAGGCAAACTGCTAGGTAACTGACTAGCCCTGAGTCAAATCCCAAGGGATATTCTAGACTAAGGACATGAAAACCAACTTTATTATTTTGAGGGAGAATTCTACTTAAAAGTACTAAAAAAACTATACTAAATATATGCTCAATGATACCAAAAGAATTTATCAAACATGCTAAGGGCTGATGTCATATCTGAAACAACACACCCATTTTACTACCGAGTTGTAAGAAAAGTATGTTATAACCTAACATTTGGGACCCACTGTCTCCTCACATCTGTTATACACACACAAAATCCATCATAAATCACACTATGAAAAAGAGGTGTAAATCGTAAGACCAAAATAGATTTTAACAGTCACTAACCTTTCTACGTTGACTGGCTTATCAAATTTGAACAAGATGTAGTCTCCAGCTACTGGGGTTATAGCCCAGAAGAAATCCTCCCCCATGTAAGTTTTCTCCAGTGTATGTCCTTGGTAGACCTTCAAAGAAGTAGATATCTCTGCAGGTGGGTTTACGTGGATTTTAAGAATTAATGGTTTCATGTAATCTTTATCCTAAGAGGAGAGACACAAATGCTGTTAAACATCATAGAGCTTATTTATACTTAAGAAGAGCAATCAATGACTAAACACTACATAACACACTGTATGTGCATGAGGAAAATAAAATTACATCACCAACCGTGAGTTTCTGTATTTTTCCTGATAGAGAAGAATGCAGACCAACATGTTGGAAAAGTGAAGGTCTGAAGCGAATTCGTAGATTTGCTTTCTGTCTATCACAATGTTTCTAAATATTGGGAAAAAAGTCACGTTAGTGTCATGTTACAAAGTGAAATCTTGTCCTCATCAGAAAAACCAGAAGTCCTTTTATTAATTTCTTTCTTTTTTTAGAGACAGAGTAGAGGGGGCAGAGAGAGGGGGAGAGAGAATCTTAAGGAGGTTCCATGTCCAGCACGGAGCCCGACATGGGGGCTCAATCCCACAACCCTGAGATCATGACCTGAGCTGAAACCAAGAGTTGGACACTTGACTGGGCCACCCAGGTGCCCTTTCCAGAAGTCCTTTTAAAGAATATTGAAAAGAAAACCCAACTTCATCTCATAATTCCAAATCTTAATTCGTAGGGTCCTTTTTAAGACATTAAGAGATTTGCTACTTACTAGATAAACAGATTTGACATGGAAATTTAAAATAAGCACAGCTAAGAGAAGAGTTCAGGATTTAATTTCAACCATCTTCAGAATATGTCAAAATGCCCATTTGACTTTTAATACTAAAATGCACACAGTATAACCTAGAGGTTTGGTTCAAATATACAGAATATCTTTAATCGGATGATATAATGAAGAATTTGCAAATAGTAAAAGGCACATTTTGTTGCATCAAAGTAATCTGAAAATGCAAGGCAACAGCTTGACCATAAGCAAGTACATGGTATTTCAAGTTCCACAGTTCAATTCAGCACAGTTACAGGACACTCTTGTTTCCACATGAAGTGCCTCCCGGCCCAGACTTCAGATTACAACCTGTCCTCACGCTTGGTCCTGGTGTGGGAAACCCAGAATGCCAGCAGGGCACTCCCTATGGGCTAATGCGGTACTTCAAGACACCCCCAGCTAGCCTGTCAGGATTTTATCAACTCTTCTCATTTTCAGTGACTTTTCCAAGTTCTGGGCCAAGAATGTACTTTTATTTGTAAGACATTTCCACTTGGAAAGGCCTCCAATAGTTTTCTGGGTACTAAAATGCTTAATTTTTCTCAAGAGGTTTTACTTCATTACTGTTATTACTAACACTAGAGTAGAGGTAATAGAACATATTCTATTTACACATTTACAAATTCAACTACTCAAGTGGAAGGTGAAGGAAAGGCAGGAAGGGAGAGTCAAGGAGAAGAGCAAGGGGTGGAGAGGGGGGTAGGTCGGGGAGGGAGGGGCAGAAAACGATCAGTACCGGAGACTGAGCCCTCTCAACAGGCAATGCACACACTGATGCCTGAAGAGTCCAAGTGGGTTGATAAACCTGAGGAAGAATGTGTGAATGCTCAGAGGGGTTTTCCAGACCACTGTCAAAGAGCTACTGTTCTGGGGGCCCACAAGCATGCGGAGACAGCTTCCCTGACATCCTAGCAGAAGCAACTGAAGAGTTACAGGCCACAGAAAAACATGGCCTAAGAAGCAGTGACAGAAAAGATAGCTCGAACTAGCCGTAGGGCTGTGTGCTAAAATTTATAGATGATTTGAATGGTTTTACTTTTTACTATCAGAGATTCTCACCTCCCACACTTTAGAACCTAACTCTATAGGAGATAAAATACTACACAGGACCAATTGAATGCAAGTATACTATAGGAGTGTAAAGATCACGTGAATTTTCCTATGTCCTACAATAAAAATTCCCTGAAATCACAAAGAAAATACAGGTCAGGATTTACATCATAAAAATGAATTGTTCAAATCAATTTATATGTTCAGTCACTGTTGCAAAGTAGCTACTTTGCTATTTGGTTACATTCCATGATGTGCTGCTCTAAGAAAGTGGTTTAAAAACAAACAAAAAAGAATGTAACAATACTTACAAACACCAGAAGGCAGTGTCCTGAAAATTAAGTGGCAGGTAGGATGATCAAACTATTCTAGATAATAAGGTCATGAAGTCAAATTAAATGTTTGTTAGAATGAATACTAAGTCATCCCTATAAAGACACATTTCCATAATAAAGATTTCCTGGTACTATATGTTTGGGGTGCCTGGGTGGCTCAGTCGGTTAAATGTCTGCCTTCAGCTCAGGTCATGATCCCACGGTCCTGGGATCGAGTCCTGCCTAGGGCTCCCGGCTCACTGGGGAGCCTGCTTCTCCCTCTGCCTCTCTCTCCCTCTGTCTCTCATGAATGAATGAATGAATAAATAAATAAGAAAATGATTTATTTTTAAGAATGTGTATTCACATTTATGCTTACACCAAATAAATATTTCTTTTTTTTCCAGAGGTACAATTCAAATCAGACAAGGAAAACATATCTAATTACTTTTTACAACAAGATTTCTAGGAAAACAACATGATAAGACAAAAGTCATCATTTACTTACTCACCTGTTACCATCACCCCAAAGGTCAGCATATTAGTATGAACACTGGTTTCTTGCAAGTAACATGCCAAAAAGTACTTTTTGACTTGCCACTGTTTTGGTATAAAATATTATTTCTATTTTATTTCTTATTTCCAGATGTGTTGGGGCCTGATATTGTCCCCAAAGTATTTGAAAAAAGAAAAATGACAGAGAGTACGAAGAAAGCTGAAATAACCCCCACCCAGGACAGACAGGAGAACATCTGTAGCCCACAGCGACGAAATACCAGAGCCTAATGACACTGCCAACATTAATCAGAAATTTAAAGAAAGGTGGACTTCACTGACTTACGGGATTTTCCACTGTTATTTAAAAGTCCCTCTAATTTAGGAACTTTCTGTCAGTTCAAGAAAGCAAGCAAGCACTTCAAATGTTAAGTGAAAACACTGTTTTCATTCAGCTATCTATTTAACTGTTTGTTTACAAAATCTGGCTTCCTGAAAAGTCACTTTCATGAGATACAGAAAAGAAGCCTCTCCCCCTGGTAGAAGGTCAGGGAGGGACAGTAAAGTTCCCCTCAAACTGAGAAAGCACAGAGTTTTAGTCAAGGGAAGGGAGGTGGATATGTGTTACAGGGGAGGGGTGGAATTGGGTGGGGTGATGAGCCAACCATGCAGAGATTCTCTGCAAGGTCTGGACCTTAGTCCACAGATTTTATAAAGCAAAAGGACACAGTGGAGTGAGATCAAAGGGTTTGCAGGCACTGAAGTGACAGCTAACCCTTCGTTAGATCTCGCAGTACCACCTATGTGTCAGGAAGGGGAAAGACTCTCCTGTCTCTAACAGATACAGGGGAGACCAGAGCAAGCCTCTCTCTGGCCCAGCCTAAGGTGGCATTTCTAACCTATGTAATTAATCATCACGAGCCCTGAGCACCTAGCCCCGAGAGCGGTCATGGAATAAACATCAACAAAATCACGGGCCAAAGACGGGAGTCATGTTTGTCAGCACTCCCATATCCGCCCTCGTAAGAAATCAACTCACTGCGTCTTTTTCAGGGTTGCAGACTTTGACCCAGAGTATATGGTCCAAGAGCCAATCAATGGGTTTCTCCTTATAGAACATAAATATGAATTCCACAATCAGAGTGAGGTCTGGCGCTTGAAACATTTTACCTGAAAAAAACATTCTCAGTCAACAGCTGTTACGAAGAAACCAAGCAACAAAATGGCTTAAATGAGATCTAACAACAAATACATAGAAGCTTGTGCTTTCAAATAGAAGTCTTTAGGAATAACTTGCCCACTTGTCTCCTCAAAAGCGAACAAACTTGCTTTAGTTAAACATTCTGAGTTGTCAGCTGGGTATAAACAGAACCAGTGAACTCCCGACTTTCTCCACTATAAAATCTATCATTCAGCTACTGGCTCAAAGGATTCAAGAACCAAGTCAGAGATTTTTCGTTCATGTCTTATTAAAATTCTTCCCATTAAAAAAAAAAAAGGGAAGTTTAGGGGTTTTTTTTAGGTTTAGGTAAAAAAAAAATTAACCAAATCAATAAATGTGAAAAACAAGGTCTCTTAATTCTGTCTTCAATGAAATCTTCAAAAGTAAAGAAGTTTTGAGATAAACGACCAACGAAGTCAAAGGCCCAGCCTCTAATACTTAAAGTTTTAAAGTACTTCAGGAAGTGAAATGTTACCCTCTGGGTGTTTTTTAAAACATATAAACTTCCTGCAATTCTTCAGCTTTCAACATGTTCTTTTTAATTACAGAATTTAGGGAGTTTAGTGGGAAAAAATTTTTAAATGAGCGCCTTAAGGAGTCTATGAAAGCAACAAATGAATACAAATTAATCCCTGAACAAGAACTTCAGGGACTACATCAAACACCAGGAATTCACACTAGAAAACATTTAGTGTGGCATTCTCTTTAAAAGAATCTCAATCCTCCAAAAGCTCTGGGCCATAAAAGAGTGACTGGATGGGACAGAGAAGACATCAGACATGCTCGGGGCCACGGCTGGCCTCGTGAACGTTCTCCACAGTAAATACTGCAATCTTAGAAGTATCCAAATATTATTTTGGGTTGACTTTCATCATTTCATCTGTAGACGTTACCTAAAGTTAAATTTCCTCAAAAGCAAACCATTTCCAGGAAAAAAAAAATAGGCAATTTTAAGGTAACGAAATTAGTTTAAGATTCCAAGAGTCACAGTTCTTTCTGAAAATCAGATAAATCTGACACTTTTCTTACCAATGAAGCCCAGCTGGGAAAACTCTAGTATCATCCATTCCTCAGAAGAAAGTTGAAGTGCAAAATTTTTTATAGTGTTAAAGTAATTCTGTTTGACAATAATATCATCTTCGAGCTAAAGAAAGTTGAACAATCAGATTAATAAATCAGAAAAAGATGAAAAGATTCAGATAAAAGGACATTATTATAAGGAAACTCAAGCACACTTTTATAATACAAATCAAAAAAAGGTCAAAAATGATGAAAATATAAAAATAAATTTTACTAAAGGAAAATGAGGAAAACAAAAGGAAGAGGCACATAGCAAGTCACCTGAACCACTCCCTTACTATGCGAAGTCACAGTCCCACTCCATGAATACTCTTTTTTGGTCCTTTCATAGTGCCCAACTTGATTTCACACTATCCTTCTCACTTGTCAAAGGAAAAGAATTTTTAGAAGCCTTTGAAATTTTTTTATTTTTACATAATACATGTACGCCGTCAAAAAGCCAGCAGCTTTCCTTCTCTGCCCTCCAGCCTATCAGCTGAGGTAACCAATGTTAAAAGTTGGGTGGGCATCCATTTGACGCCTTCTATATGGTCATACAGCACTAACAGACCCATACGTATGTAAGGTTCTCATTCCCATTTTTATAAATAAGGGGTCTTATTATCACATTGCCTTTTTTCCCTCTTACTATATCGTGAATATCTTTCCAGATTAGTAAATATTTAGTATATGTACAATATTCCACGATATCAACGTAAAACAATTGTCAACTCTTCCCTGATTGTATGCATACATCCAGCTTGTTTCTCATTTTTTGCCAATGCAAACAATGATGCAATAAATATGCTTATATTTATGTATTAGTGCTTTTCATTTCTGTAGGACAGATTCTGGAAAGCTCGCTTTTGAAATTTTAAAAGGTATCTGAGCTGGTTAAGTGTCTGACTCTTAATTTTGGCTTGGGTCACCATCTCAGGATTATGAGATCGAGCCCCACATCAGGCTCTGTGCTCAGCAAGGGGGTCTGCTTGAGAGTCTCCCTCCCTCTTTTTCTGCCCCTCCCCTTGCTCTCTCTCCCTCTAAAATAAATATCTTGTTAAAAAATATGAACAAATAAATGATACCTTCAAACTACTTAAGAAACTGTAGCGAGTCAGAGTGTTGGTTAACCTACATGCTCGGCCAGCGTCCTGTGTTATTTATGCTTGGAATTTTTACCAATTCAATTGGGAGCTGACAAAGATCAGGGATTGTAAGTATATGCCTAAGACTTCCTCCCCAGAATCCCCTCTCATAAAATTCTCAAGTCACAATGTGATTTTAATATCCTAAAACTTTTTTTCTTTTTCTGAATTTCATGTTATCACTTCTAGTTACCTGGGCTAAGCAATTTTCACTTAAATTTTGATATGTAGATTTTTCATGTATTTAAATCCTACAAGCTTTCTTCACCCTACTTATGAAGAAACAGCAGGAGTATTTGAAAAGACAGGATACTGACTCACCAAGTTTTTATTGAGCTTCTACTGTGTACTAACCCTAGAGAATACATCGGTGAACAGAAGACATATACTATGCCTTCAGAGCTTTAGGGACGTGCGAGGGGAAACCAGACAAAGCACAGAACTATACACAACACCTAACTTTCCTTTCTGAAAGAAGAGGTGCCCACACTCAAACCTAAACACTGTCTGTGCCCAAAGCAAAGATGATCCCTAATATCAGGCAGTTACAAACTTTTCCAATAAGTAACTTCAAAAACAAGTTTGGGACTAATTAAATACACAGAGATATAGAGGAAATAGTCAAAGGCCTATTTAAAATTTGGTACACTCATTTTGGTTACCAATTCACATTTTTACATTCAATTAGGAAAACTGCTTTGTTCCACTCTCACCTCTCATCAAACAAGTTCACTTTTAGTTCTGGGCTCTCTATTCTGTTCCATTGATCTGTGTGTCTGTCTTTGTGCTTGCACCATAATGTTTTCATTCCTACAGATCTGTAGTCTAGCATAGCTTGAAATCTGGGGTTGTGGTACCTCTAGCTTTGTTGTTCTTTCTCAAGACTGCTTTGGCTACTCGGGGTCTTTCATGGTGCCATACAAATTTTAGTATTATTTGTTCAAGTTACGGGAAAACCCTGTTGGTATTTGATAGGGAGTGCACTGAATCTGTAGGTTGCTTTGGGCTGTATGGACATTTTAGCAATCCTAATTCTTCCACTCCATGAGCATGGAATATCTTTCCATTTGTTTGTATCATCTTTAAGTTCTTTCATCACCGTCTTATAGTTTTCAGAGCACAGGTTTTCATCTCCTTGGTTAGAGTTTATTCCTAGGTATCTTATTCTTTTTTGGTGCAATTGTAAACCAACTGCTGTCTTAATTCCTTTTCCTGCTACTTTGTTATTAGTGTATAGAAATCCAATAGATTTCTGTATATAAGCAACTTCAGTTTTAAAAAAACTTAAGGTAAATGTAGATTCCTATGTGGCTCTAAGAAAAAATACAGAGATCCCGAATACCTTTCACCCAGTTTTTCTCACTCTAACACCCTCCAGTACAACTGCCCTACAACTGACTGACCATATAATTCATTGACCTTTTTAAATTTCACCAGTCTTACAGCATTCAGGGTGTGTGTGTGTGTGCATGTGTGTGTGTGTGTGTGTGTGAGTATGTGCGCGCGCGCACACGCATTTAGTTCCATGTAATTTTGGAAGAGAGAACAATTCCATTGTGAGCATTCCTGTGGTACCACTACCCCTTAGATCAATGGGCACCTCCTCCCTTCCCCACAGAGAAAGAAAGAGAGACAGTGAGAGAAGGAACACAAGTGGGGGAGTGGGAGAGGGAGAAGCAGGCTTCCCACTAAGCAGGGAGCCTGATGTGGGGCTCGATCCCAGAACCCTGGGATCATGACCTGAGCCCAAGGCAGATGCTTAACAACTGACCCACCCAGGAGCCCTGGTCTTTAACAAATCTCACATCTCACTAGTGATCACTAGTTTACAGAGGGAAGCTAAAAAATAAGATGCAAAATACTGTTTTTACAATATGCAAATGTGCTATCAGAAAACAAATATTACATATTAGAATATTATATATGGAAGACTTCATATATCTTTGCTTAAATTTTTTTAAAGTACCAAAAGAAATAAAAAACTAGGGGCACCTGGGATGGAGCCCCACATTGGGCTCCCTGCTCGGTGGGGAGTCCACTTCTCCTCCTTCCACACACCCTGCCCTGCCCCATGCTCACGCTCTCACTCTCTCTAGTAAATAGAATCTTAAAAAAAAGAAAAGAAAAAGAAAAAGAAAAAAAAACTAATGGTAGTTTGAGGAAGGGAGAAAACAGAGTGATGACAATGGGAATGAAAGTGAGACTTCTGTGTATCTTATTTTATGTAAGTTTTGATTTTGGAATTTTTTTAATAACTAAAAAGGATGAAAATTCCTAGAAATTGAATACAAAATGAAACAATTAAATCAAGTTTCATATCAATATAGCAGCATGGTCACACAGCATACAGAATTTCTTCCAGTGGCTTTCAAACACAGAATTTTGACTATATATCCATTTTAGGATATAGTCTAAGGGGGAAAAAAAGAACAAAGAAAATTTAAATAGCATTCAACAGTCTAACAGTAGTGATAATGGTATTATTATTTTGAAACTATTTCAGACACACTGTAGAATAAAAGAATTATGCTAATAGGATAATGTTATTAAAAACCAAGACTTGTAATGTTCTTAAAAACGAAGCCCTAAAATCTTCATTAGATTTGGGAATAGCAATATGAGCTTGTAGTTTCCCCCATAAGAAATACAATTCTCTTTTCTTTGCTAAAAGGCCTAGAAGCAAAGACACCATGAGAGCAGTGAGCATCTCACGCACCCAGATTGTGGTCCTAAATACTATTTGCCTCTAAACAGAACAGGACTCCTTAAGAGAAAGGGCTGATTCTAGATCTGGCACAGGAAATGGGCAAATCTTGTGCCAGTCAGCAAAGGAGTGATCAAAGATTACTGGACTTACATGGAAGGAATATAAGAACCAATTTTTTTTTAAAGATGTTATTTATTTGACAGAAAGAGAGATAGCGAGAGAGACAGACAAAGCACAAGCAGGGGGAGTGGCAGGCAGAGGGAGAAACAGGATCCCTGCTGAGCAGGGAGCCCAATGCAGGGCTCGATCCCAGGACCCCAGGATCATGTCCTGAGTCGAAGGCAGATGCTTAACCAACTGAGCCACCCAGCCGCCCCACAAGAGCCAATTTAAAGAGATTCCCACTGGTTTATGCCATACCAATGTGAGCATCAGTGTGAATAACGATTGCAAGGACTGAGGCAAATCGAATCTATTTTAAAAATCCATGAGTTCATAACAATGTTTTTTAAATGGCTACCACTGGAGATTTCTAGGGTACCAACTTTAAAAATTTATGAAGAGAAAGAATAAGGATTTATTCTGTCTTTCCTTAGTGAACTACTTTTCAAGGTAACCAAATAGATAAGGAGAGAAAGTTCTTTACACAAGAACTCCACTTCTAAGAATGTTACAAATTACAGAACTAGAAAATTATCACTGGGCCACCTCTAAGGAAATGACTTATCTGGGGAAAAATAATCGATGATTTCGGAAACCACAGGGGGATTGGCTGCTGGGGAGCTTTATAAAGGAGCGATGAGGCTGACCCCACCAAGCCCACTGATTAATGTCAGTGTCACTACAGGTGGGACAACCAGACGTAACGGCCTTGTGACGTGATTCGGTAGGAATCACCCAACAGCGTTCTAGAAGACACCCTTCAATTCCTAGTCAGCCGTGATACAGCACTTGAAGAAAATATGAGATTCTGTCACAGGAAACTTCATTCCAAGCCATAAACATAACACTAGGACAGGTGGCATTTCTTTTTTCTCCTTTAGGAATATGCCTGTGCTGACCACAGAGTTGACTGCACTCTCTCAACGTCCTGGGTAGGCTACGCCCCACCATGAGCATCCACGAAGTCACACGCGGAGCATAATTCTTAAGTCTGAATTAAATCTCTTTGCTTCCTCACACTAATTCTCCCCCCATTTTGCTGGGTGATCTCTATCCTTCGCAAACACTCAAAACCAATATTAAACTGAGGACTTCTCAGGCTAATGCATTTTTCACGCTTTGTAGATCATAATGAACTCACTGAAAGAATTCTATAAATTACAAAATCATGTGAAGACTTCAATACAAAGCAACTCCCTCTTTTTGGAGGCATATTTTTTAAGAAAATTGGGCAATTATAGGGATGTTCACTGGATTCATCTGTGACACAACTGAAGAGCTGGGAATAATCTCAATGACCAAAAATAAGGTCATTATATCTGAATAATAATACTTCAATTAAGTGATCAAAAAGTATTCCTACCTGTAATTACTGGCTTGTAAAGGTGTCTACCGTATGTGAAGCAAGAGTAAAGCAGGCTATGAGACAGTATGTACAGTATGATCCTGTTCTTGCAAAAAAAGAGCTGTATTAAATGAGTAAAGCAAACACAAGCAGGGGAGAATCAGACTCCCCGCTGAGAAAGGAGCCCGACATGGGACTGCGATCCCAGGCCCCTGGGATCAAGACCTGAGCTGAGGACAGACGTTTAACCCGCTGAGCCACCCAGGCGCCGCCCCCGCCTGCCCCGGCTTATCCTCTTTCTTCACCCCATCCTTTCCTTAATTTCCTAAATACTTACTTTTCCTATATTCCACATACACAAAAAAACCCTTAAGAGTCTATGAATTCTATGCTTAGAAACAAATTTAAAATTTTAAAAGCAATGTAACTACACTTTTAAATTCTCTCTATAAAGTTCTTGACCATCGTGTAAATATACAGAGGCCCTAGAACAAGCAGCGAGGCTCAACTACAGTAATGTGGGGCACATGAAATAAAATGTTTTGAAGCTATTATCTTGAAATTAAAGTAAGTCTCTCTAAGACATTTAAAGGATACCATGTTGTTATACTCCCAACTCTTGTACACCGTTACATACAATGTTAATATTCTGACCCTATCATCATTAACATTTCCCAACCTCAGAACCAAGAGAGGGTGCCTGCGCATTTGAATGCAGGTGGCCCAAGATAAAATGTCAAAGGAGACAAAGTCTGTGCTCCATAAGACTGCCCTACCATGGGAAAGCAGGCTTCTCCTTCTTTCCTTCCCTCTCAAATCCCTGCCAGCAGCAGCAAAGCCACTTATTTCCTTTCTGATTCAGGGACCCACGGCCTCCTCTTTTGACTCTCATCAAAACCTCCTTCCAGGGAAAGATCTAATAAATGTTTTATACTTAAAAAAAAAAAGTAGCTGACAGGCTTAGTTTGTCCATCACTCGGTGGTATCTGCATTTTGAACAAGGAATAAAAATCTTTGGTTAAAGAAATGAAATTCCAATTGTAAAATTCAAGCTTAAGTCACTAAGGAGAATGAGAATGAGATTTGGAAGAAACAAGAGCCTCCTACAACTATTTAAGTTGTTGCCTACCTGGCTAACTTAAAAGCCACATCATTACAGACTTATTCTTTGAGTCATGCTGCTAAAAGCTGGACCATTAGAGCTAAACGTCAGTTTTATTATCTTCAATATAAATGTACGTGTATTGTAGCATTAAAAAAAAAGAGAGAAAACTATCTTACTGTAAGACCATCAAAAAAACTATCAGAAAATCTGGGTGCCTGGGTGGCTTAGTTGTTTAGCATCTGCCTCCGGCTCAGGTCATGATCCTAGCATCCTGGGATCAAGCCCTGCATCAGGCTCCCTGCTTAGCAGGAAGACTGCTTCTCCCTCTCCCACTCCGCTGCTTGTGTTCCCTCTCTGTCTCTCTCTCTGTCAAATAAATAAATCTTGAAAAAAAAAACTATCAGAAAATCCTTCTTTAAAATTTGCCAAGTAATTAAACTTTAGTTATTTTTATCAGGGGAAAGAGGGAGAATGAGAGCAAAGATGGGAGGATGCGAGAAGAGAAAAGAGATGAGTGACCCACCCACTGTCACACCATTAAGGGGAAAGCTAGTGTTTGTGCTAAACCAGAGAATGGAACAGCAGAGCCCATATTACCAGTGACTGTGACAGACCCTTCTGCTCTCTGATATACTGTTATAATCTTATACATCTTAGAGGGCTTACACTTTCAAAACTTCCTGTTTTAATGAACACATACTCTGGATATTACTTTTTCCTTAAAAGTGTGAAAAAACATTAAAGGACAAGCCACACTTACCTGAATGTAATATATTCCCTTTTCCTGAGCATACATCATTAGAAAACAATAATCTAGGTTTTGCTTTGTTCGCCATCTGAAATAAAAAGTTTCAAAAATGAGTTAGGAATCAGACTCAAGGGCGCCTGGGTGGCTCAGTGGGTTAAGCCTCTGCCTTCAGCTCTGGTCATTATCTCAGGGTCCTGGGATCGAGGCCCACATCGGGCTCTCTGCTCAGTGGAGTGCCTGCTTCCCCCTCTCACTGTCTGCCTCTCTGCCTACTTGTGATCTGATCTCTCCCTGTGTCAAATAAATAAATAAAATCTTAAAAAAAAAAAAAGGAATCAGACTCAAATTTAGCAAGATTAAACATAAATATTTTATAATTCATACTGCAAGTTATATTTTATAATATACATACATACGTTCCATATACACAGTAGACGATATATACATACAAAATATCTGTCGACCACAGATACCTGTGTATCTATCTATATGCATACACAATGGATATGACCATGTAGGACAGCATGAAAGAGAATTCACTTTTCTCTAACGAAACCTTTATCAAAACACTAATCACCAAGATGTCCTGAGGAAAAAAGGACTCTAATGTCAAGTAAATTTAGGAAGCACATACACCCCACTTCTGGAGACATAGTCATATATTAGAGGCACTGAAATATCCAACAGTAAATAGATTTGCTGAATAAAAAACTTTTTTGTCTAATATTTTCCAAACTCCTTTGACTGAAGGCCCTTTTTTCAAATGTAACATCTTTTTTTTTTTAAGATTTTATTTATTTATTTGACAGAGAGAGACACAGTGAGAGAGGGAACACAAGCAGGGGGAGCAGGAGAGGGAGAAGCAGGCTCCCCGCTGAGCAGGGAGCCCGATGTGGGGCTCAATCCCAGGACATTGGGATCATGACCTGAGCCAAAGACGTATGCTTAACGAATGAGCCACCCAGGTGCTCCTCAAATGTAACATCTTTCTGGGAAATGGTGCTTCGAAAACTATACTTCAGGGATCACTGCTTTGCATGAAGGCAGAAATTAAAAAATACTGTACGGGATGCTTAAAAACCCCAAAACACATTAAACTTTACAATATTAAGTCCTTTCAGGGAATTCCTGGTAGCCTATAGAAACAGACTAATGTTGAATAAGAGAAGTGGTTGTAAAAACTAGTTAAAAAAAAAACAATAACAATAAAATAAAGGGTTTGAATCATACAAAGCAAACTTCTCCAGAATATACCTTAGAAGTTGTTTTGAATTTAATGAGACCACCTAGAATTTACTGGAACCATTCCCAAATTTTTTAAAACTAAAATTATGTTTCTTTTTTTTTTTTTTTAAAGATTTTATTTATTCATTTGACAGAGAGAGAGAGATTACAAGTAGGCAGAGAGGCAGGCAGAGAGAGGAGAGAGGAGGAAGCAGGCTCCCTGCTGAGCAGAGAGCCTGATGTGGGCCTCGATCCCAGGACCCTGGGATCATGACCTGAGCCGAAGGCAGCGGCTTTAACCCACTGAGCCACCCAGGTGCCCTAAAATTATGTTTCTTGAGAGACAACAAATTATACCTTATATCCATCTTTCAGACAAATCAACAACTCAAGAAATATAATCTCTCCCCAAAACACTATTTTTTCCTTTTTTCTGGTGACATAAAATTCAACACTAATGTCAATAGCTCTTAGATTACATTGTTTTTAATAACAATAAAATAAAAGTTTTCAGTCCTTCAACTTTATAGATTTAGAGACAAATCCAGTTGTGACTGGATTTTTACATTACAATAAAATTCTGCAAAATAGTAACATTGTTTTTATCACTTCCACTGAATCAGTTCTAATTTGCATAGGGATGTGAGGTTTCTATCTGAACTAGCTTTTGAATTATTCTGAATATACTCTTAAGTCATAACCCCACAGAACAGCAGTTATAAAAGTTATTTAACAGGGGCACCTGGGTGGCTCAGTGATCAAGTGTCTCCCTTTTGCTCAGGTCATGATCCCAGGGTCCTGGGATTGAGCCCCTGCATTGGGCTCCCTGCTGGATGGAGAGCCTGCTCCTCCCTCTCCCTCTGCCGCTCCCCCTGCTTGTGTGCGCTCTCTCAAATACATAAATAAAATCTTAAAAAAAAAAGTTATTGCACATAGCAAATTCAACCTCTCATTAGAAACTGCATATAATTTCCAATCAAAAAACCAAAAATGCATTAGCTCTCACAAACTAGCTGAACCCTAAAATGTGCTACATTCCAGTAAATACTTATTACATGGTAAACACTTATTACACATCATACTACAAGGATGGGGGATCTTAAACAACACAGGCTCACCTTACTCTTTCTTTGGAGTCTCCAAATGTCTCCTTTAAGTTTGTCAGGTCAGGATAGTAGCTTTCAGGAGGGGATATTATTTCCACCAAGCCAGAACTGATTTCTTTAGAAAATCTACCATAAGAAAGGTTAGCTGAGTTATTTAAGTTCTGTGGGATTTTATTTATCTTAATGCTCAACTTACTGTGCTTAACATAAAATACATCAGTGAGGTATACTGTTAAGGCCACTGTGTGCTCATCGAAGTAGCTCATCATTGATTTTACTTGCCAGAAAATATAAATTTTTCCAATAACACAAAGTTTATTTTTTTAAGTAATGCTTTAAAAAAAGTGTAAAAAATGCTATTATCTTTAGAGAAGCATAGAAATCCTAAGCCAACTGCAGGTATTATATTCTTAAAAAGCATCAGAATTAAAAAAAAAATCAAATGAAGGTATCACAGAAAATAGAGAACTGCAGAAAAACAAACTAATGAATGTGTGTGTCTGTCTCATACACTGAGGAACATCTGGAGGAATCCGGTTGTCCTAACTGTGTCCTACTGACCTTAATGGGTCACACCAGGGAGGTTGCTAAACACCCTACAAAGCATACAAGAGTCCTCACAACAAAGAATTATCTTGCCTCACATGTCAATAGTGCCAAGGTTGAGAAAACCTGTTATAAAGCTTTTGTAATCAGCTTTGACTAACTCAAAGGTACTTCCTTCCACATTTGCCTTCCCCTCATTTAGTTTTTGCAAATCCCCACAAAATCGTTGTGCAACTACGGGCCTTCACACAAATGTTGTTCATGCTTAGTTGTACCTTTTTCTGGGCTTGATGTTCCTATACATTGAGGAAGAAGAGAAACGACAAAAATCACAGCATAAGCCCCGAAGACCTGCCCATGTGGTCTAGGGGAGGAGGGGCCAATAAGTATCGCCCTGCTCCTATATTTGAGGAATCTAAATTGTGGTTATATTAAAGGCTGCCAAGAAATCAAGCACTAGGGCACCTAGGTGGCTCNCCCGAAGACCTGCCCATGTGGTCTAGGGGAGGAGGGGCCAATAAGTATCGCCCTGCTCCTATATTTGAGGAATCTAAATTGTGGTTATATTAAAGGCTGCCAAGAAATCAAGCACTAGGGCACCTGGGTGGCTCAGTGGTTTAAGCCTCTGCTTTCAGCTCAGGTCATGATCTCAGGGTCCTGGGATCGAGGCCCACATCGGGCTCTCTGCTCAGCGGGGAGCCTGCTTCTCCCTCTCTCTCTGCCTGTCTATCTGCCTCCTTGTGATCTCTCTCCCGCTGTGAAATAAATAAATAAAATCTTTAAAAAAAAAAAAAGAAAAAGAAATCAAGCACTTGAAGAAAAAAAGATCCAACAAATGCACAATTTAGTTCTGAATTCTTCATATGTTTTTAAAAATTTCTGACTTTAGCATTTTGATAGACAAAGTAAGACCCCCATTATTTTAAATCTAGAGTTGACAGATGTTGCTTCTTTTTGTCTTTTTAAGTAAAAGATACATCTTTGGGGCAAAAACAGGTAAAAGTCAATGAAGAAACCCTTATCATGACTAGTTTTTATGAGCTCACTATTAAAACTATGAAGGCAGGATTACAAAAACCCATCAGATCAGAAACTTACTAAGCTGTCCCCGTTTGCTGCTAAGTGCCTTGCTCACAGTAAACTGCTACTCAGTCTTTGCAGACTAGAACAGATCTAGCCATAGTTTAGCACTGAGGTTTGAAACTACTACAAGACTATCTATCCTGAGAGCAGAAAGTTTTTTTCTTGGTTGACTGAGGGTGAAAGACCTAAGTAATGTCATATGACCCTCTCTACGGTCTTCAAGATCAATAATTCATTTGACAGAATTACATAAGTATGGCATTCAAATCTTTTCTATATTGAAGTTCACCAATTTGTCCATGATCCGAAAACCAGATATATATGCACCTACTTTATGACAATGTAAAAGACCAATGATAGTGACCCAATGAACACTGAACACAGAGAAATGAACTATAAGAAAGGCATTTTCTTATAGCAAAAAGCCAGTAAGTAACAGTAACTAAAATATTATCATTTTCATAATTAACATAATGATATTTAATACTAATTAAAGTAATTAAGTAAGTTCTTAATTAAACTTACTCTTTCTCCAAGTTGGCTACAACGCTGTGTACATAATCGCTATCTGTCTGGGAAAAGAAAAAAAAAGTATACATACATTACTGTTTTTAAATTTTTATTTAACTTTTAATACTGCATTCAAACAAATAATTATGACAGTCAATGTAAGCATTACCTCCAATTTTCAGACAACTTATGGATTTGCATTTCTATATCCTATTTTATTGCGCTACAATGTGTCATGTTGTACTTATTAATAAAATAAATGTCAGTTTTTATTACTTTCAATGATCTCTGTTTGATTCAGTAGAAAAAACTGAGTACAGAAACGACTTTCGCTTCTTCTGAAACATCCAAACTATAAGTAGTGAATAAATAACAGATGCATCACGCTATAGGGAAAGATTTCTCCACCTGTAATCTTAAAACCCAGGTTCAAGATTTGTCTCTGTAGCTACTTGGCCTGTATTAAGTGAAAGTAAGTCATTTCTCTGAGCCTTCCTTTTCTATCCTATTAAAAAAGAAATAAGGGCGCCTGGGTGGCTCAGTTGGTTAAATGACTGCCTTCGGCTGAGGTCATGATCCCAGAGTCCCGGGATCCAGTCCCACGTCAGGCTCCCAGCTCCAGGGGGAGTCTGCTTCTCCTTCTGACCTTCTCCCCTCTCATGCTCTTGCTCTCTCTCTCTCTCTCTCAAATAAATAAAATCTTAAATAGACAGATAGATAGATAGATAGATAGATAGATAGATAGATAGATAGATAGATAGAAGGAAAAAAGACCTTAGAGACCATGATACTTAATGATAAAACCACATAATAAAAAGCTGTTATTGTATCATTATCATTATTATTAGGTTGACAATGAGAATCTAAGTCAAAAGCACTTTACGCAGAGTTAGAAATAAATGCTTATCAGACCTGTGTATTTTAAAGTTATATACAAATAGGGGTGCCTGGATGGCTCAGTTGGTTACACCTCTTGATTTCGGCTCAGGTCACAATTTCAGGGTCCCGGGATCAAGCTCTGCTTTGGGCTCTGCTGGGTGTCGAGCCTCCTAGGGATTCTCTGTCTCCCCCTCCTTCTGACCCTCCCCACCACTCGTGCAGTCTCTCTCAATCAATCAATCAATTATATACATATAGAGACCTAATTCTTCCTACCAATTTTAAATACATTCACAGCTTATATTAAAATGCTCAATTGTCAAAAGGAATCAGTGATACATAAAATATGATCTAGGATATGAAGACGGCCAAAACACTTAATACTTGAGGAAAACAAATGGAAACAAAAATATTAAGCTTAACCCTGGAAATTATAAAACTACTACGCTATAAAAAGTTGTTTTATAGAGGATTTTCTGGAAAATATTTTTCCTTTAATTTCTGTTAACTGCAAGTGATTCCTATTCTTATTATTAAAGACTGAGGAGTGAGACTGTAAGACCATATCCTTCAAACTCTTAACAACTATGGCGATACAACTGGCACACAACTCAAAAATCTCTGTACTTTCCCTGTACTTTCCAAACATTAATCAGTGATCTCTCTTTTAATAAATTATTCACTGACATGTTTAACCAAGTATCTTACTGCTCATCAGCTCTAATTTTGGAGAATATGATCAGAATTGGTTTATGTAAATTTTAATGTTTAAGCCACAACCTGAAATGCAATATGACAAGCATTTATGAAGGGCCAGGGATTTCCTGAGCCAAGGAAAAAGGAATACAGAGATGAACAAGACCAGCTCCCTCTCCCCAACAGGCTAGGAGGTGGGCCAACATGGTAAGTAGATGCAAACATAGACTTATTGTGTAATGTGTAATAAAAAGTATGGAACTCAAGTGAACTATATCTAATACTTTCTAACTACACGTAAGCCTTATTTTGCATGCTAATTGACATAACTCGCAAAAGATCTGCTTAAATGCCTGTAACTGGTGTCACTTTTCCACAAGAGAATCCATCCTTTCTGGTATCAGCTAAGGGAACTATTTCAGAACATTTTCTAAATGTTGCTGGGAAGCCTCTGAAGAAAGCTGCTTGCCAACTGACCTAGAGACAGCCAACCAGGCCAGGCTTTATCTCCATAGGGCCGCTCCTTGCCTCTCCCACACCGGTACATGTTGACAGGAAGATAGGCAGAATCTGAGATCTTGGGGCTGGGTCACTTTAAATTGAGAGAGCACTTTTTAAGAGGCAATATTATCACCCAATTCTGGGAATGTATCTGTGAATAGAAGACTGAGAAGTGTGTATTCTAGGGGGTGTGTGAATGGTATGCTTGGGATAGGTAGGAAGGAGAGTGGACATACACAGAAAAAGAAGGAATATTTTTCCCTGGAGAATCCAGTGTTTCTCACAGTTATAATTAAATATTTTTATATTAAAACTGAGATATTATTCATACATACTGAAACAGGGAGGAGCCCTGATGAACATGATGCTAAGTGAAAAAAGCCAGTTACCAATGTGTGTATGACTGTTACCAATATGACTGTGCTTGCATAAAATGTCCAGAACTGAACGATCTATACAAACAGAAAATAAATTAGTGATCGCCGAGGGCTGGGGAAAAAGGGTATTAATGGGTGCCGGGTATTAATGGGTGATGGCTAAGGGGTACAGAGTTGTTTTTTGAGGGGATGAAAATGTTCTAAAACAGAGATGGTGGCATAACTATGATTTTAAATAGGTAAATTACAGAAATGAGGATCAAAAAAGTCAAATGTAAAATGCAATTTTCTATTTTCTATATGTTCTAGGGAGTATAATATGCTATTAATAGCATGTATGGGTGATCCACGACTATCTCATGTAAGCACAAGCTGGGAACACATGATCAGTGGGATGCTGAACAGAAAAGCTTCGATCATGCTGCTGCCCTGGACTGGTTCCGGTGAGACAGAGTACAGAATGCTCCATCCTAAACCAGAAGCACACCCACTCTTTTTGTGGAACATAGATTCGGGGAAATTGCAGGACATAGAATTAATTACCTACAGAAATCTGTTGTGTTTCTATTCACTAATAATGAACTGTCAGGAAAAAAATTAAGAAAATCATCCTATTTCTAATTGCATCAAAAAGAATAGAATACTTAGGAATAAATTTAACCAAGGTGGTTAAAGATCTGTATTCTGAAAACTCTGACATGCTGATGGAAGAAACTGAAGATGACACAAACAAATGGGAAGATAAGCCATGAGCATGGATCGGAAGAATTGTGAAAGTGTTCATACTATTCTCAAAACTGTCTACAGATTTCAAAACACCAATGGTATTTTTCTCAGAGCTGGAATAAATAATCCTAAAATTTGTATGTAAACACAAAAGACCCCAAACAGCCAGAGCAATTTTGAGAAACAAAAAAGAAAAAGTGGGAGGTAACATGCTCCCAATTTCAAACTATACTGCAAAGCCATAGTAATCAGAACAGTATGGTACTGACAGAAAAAGACAAATAGGTCAGTGGAATAGAAGAGAGGCCAGAAGTCAACGCCCCCTTAAATGGTCAATTAATCTACAACAAAGGGACAAGAACATACAAAGGAGAAAAGACCGTTTCTTTCATTAGTTGTGTTGGGGAAATTGCAGTTACATGCAAAGGAATAAAACTGGACCACTCTCTTACACCACACCAAAACATTAACTCAGAATGCACTGAAGACTTAAGAGATGAAACCATAAAACTCCTAGAAATAAATAGGCAGTAAACCCTTGGACATCATTCTCAGAAATATTTTTTTGGATGGGTCTCCTCAGGCAAGGGAAACAAAAGCAAAAATAAACAGAACTACGTCAAAGAGTTTTTGCACAGTAAAGGAGACCATCTACACTTGCACGGTGCATAGCACAATAAAAGAAACCATGTACAGGAAAGGAACACAACGAAAAGGCAACCTACTGAATGGGAGGAGATATCTGGAATGGTTGCTATCCAAAATACATGAAGAACTGATACAACTCACTACCAAAAACCTCAACAACCTGATTTAAAAATGGGCAGAAGACCTGAATAAACATTTTCCCCAAAGAAGACACACACACAGGCACATGAAAAGATGCTCCCTACCACAATTATCAGGGAAATGCAAATCAAAACAGCAATGAAATACCACCTCAAGCCAGTCAGAACGGCTCATATCAAAAAGACAAGAAATAATAAGTGTTGGCAAGAATGTGGAGNCTAAAAATTTAGGAAAAAAACAAAACAGGCTCCTCCTCTAGCACCTTAAAGACATTGTTCCATTGTCTTGGACCTGCATAGTTTCCAACAAGAATCTACAGTTGTCTTACTTTTCTTTTTCTGTGCATAATGTGTCTTTGCTTTGGCTTCTTTCTAAACCTGCTCTTTATCTGTTTCCAGGAATTTGATTATGACATACCTGACAGTGGTTTTGTGTTTATTCTGCTTAAAATTTTTTGGACTTCTTGAATCTAAGGATTTATACTTTTCTTCAAATATGGAAAAATTTCAGCAATTATTCCTTCTTTCTCCTCTCCATTCTGGAATCTCATACGGCAGACCAGTTAATATTACCCCATAGAGAAATGCAGTGAATAACACTGTACTTTTTCAGTCTTTTTCTCTATATTCTTAATTTTGGGTACATTCTACTGTCATTCTTAAATTCACTGACCTTCCCTTCTGCGGTCTAATCTGCTAAGATTATACAGTAAATTTTAAGTTTCAGAGATTGTACCTGTCATTGCTATATGTTCCACCATTCGATTCTTTTATACATCTTCCATTCCATTCCTCCGTGTGTTAAGTACTTGAAAATGTTTGTAATCATTGTTTTTCTGTCCTTTCCTTCCAGTTCTATCACCTCTATCCTTCTAGATTTGTTTCTATTAGCTAAATTTTCTTTCAGTTATGGTTCACTTTTTTTTCTTCTTGGCATGCTAACCATTTTTTATTTGATAATAGACATTATAAATGCTATGTTTCTGAGTGTCTTAACTTTACTGTTGTTGTATTTTTGAGGGGGTTTGCTTTGTTTTGTTTTAAAGTATTGGGCTTTATTTTAGGAGGCAGTTATCCGTGGATCAGTTGACCCCTCACAGGCCTCATTTTAAGCTTTGCTGGGGTGGGCCTAGAATATCCACTTCAAAGACAGTTCAATCCCTCTGGATTCTCCACTAAATGCCCTGGGTGACTACCAAGGACTTGCCATTCGGGCCGGCTGGAACTCATCCTTCATGAGCAATGGCAATGTTCAGGCTGCAGATCCCTGATCATTTTTCTCCCCAGACTTGTGAATTGGACCCTGTGCACACATGGCCCAATACAACAAGGACCCAAGGGCACTATCATTTTCTGTGTAACAGTCTCCTTTCTGCAACTCCATTCTGCAGTTTCCACTTGCTCTCCCTGTGACTGTCCTTGTGCAGTGTGATCTAGAATGCATCTCCAGGCAGAAAGTTGGGGGAATTGTGGTATTCACTGCATTTATTTTTCTGTCTCAGGGAATCCTGTCGTACACAGTCTGCTGTCCAGTGTCTGAGAAAAAGGAATCATATTTTGTTCAGCCTTCTAGTTGCTTATAGCAGGAAAGTAAGTTCAGTCCTTATTAACTCTTTCAAGGCCTGAAACAGATAGCTACTTTACATAATAAGGAACCAACAAAAATTCCAGAAAGCTAATGTGTACAAGTGACAAATCAAAAGGACTAAAAGGACCAGCATGGGCTAGAATGGGGCTGGCAGCTCATAATAAATTTTATGTCCCTAGGGTCCAAGAAAAAGCTATTCCTATCCATCTAATGCTTGGCTTTATGATACTTTAAATTCAATGCAGACGTATCACGAAGGCTAATAAATACCAGCTGGCCTTACCAGTTTCTAAAATGGTCAAGCTGTTAAAAGAATAGACAAACACACACTTCATTTCCAATATGTCTATCATAGTCTTTCTTCCTTTCCTTCTCCTAAATAGTGGATGCTACAGCAACAGTTCTCAAACTTTTCTAATCAGAACTCATTCCATTCAAATTCTCACCACCTCTTCAATTATCCTAGTCTAAGCCTCATCTGGATTATTACAATATTTTCCTAAGTAGGTTCTTTGCTTTCCTTTCCAAAGAAGTCAACGTGACCCTTTTAAAAGGTAAGTCCTGTTTTCTCACCAAAAATGCATAACTACAGTCTAATCATGAGAAAATAGCAAACAAATCCAAACCGAGGCATTTTACAATGTAACTGACTAGTGTACTCAATAAAGGTCTCTGAGTTCGTGAAAGACAAAGAAAATACAATCAACTATCATAGGCAGAAGGCAACTTAGGAGTCAGAACAACTACATGCAAGGTGATATTTGAGGCTGGTTTGCTAAAGCAGAAAAATGACCTTAGGTGGAAAAACATCTAATTTGAATTAAGTCTACAGTTTAGCAAATGATATTATACCAATGTTAATTTCCTGGGTTTGATAATTTTATCATGGCTATGTAAGCTGTTAACATTATAGCAAGCTAAGTTGAGGGAATATTCTCTGTATTATTTGTGTAAATTTTCTATAAATCCAAAATTATTTCTCATTATTAATATTCTTCCTAATATTCTCCTTCAAGAACTTACTACCATTTAATGTATAGTATATTTGCTTTTTAATCTTTTTCTGTAAATGTCACTGGGAAGAGGCTTTGTTTTATTCAAAGAGAATAGACAAACACACACTTCATTTCCAATATGTCTATCATAGTCTTTCTTCCTTTCCTTCTCCTAAATAGTGGATGCTACAGCAACAGTTCTCAAACTTTTCTAATCAGAACTCATTCCATTCAAATTCTCACCACCTCTTCAATTATCCTAGTCTAAGCCTCATCTGGATTATTACAATATTTTCCTAAGTAGGTTCTTTGCTTTCCTTTCCAAAGAAGTCGACGTGACCCTTTTAAAAGGTAAGTCCTGTTTTCTCACCAAAAATGCATAACTACAGTCTAATCATGAGAAAAATAGCAAACAAATCCAAACCGAGGAATTTTACAATGTAACTGACTAGTGTACTCAATAAAGGTCTCTGAGTTCGTGAAAGACAAGGAAAATACAATCAACTATCATAGGCAGAAGGCAACTTAGGAGTCAGAACAACTACATGCAAGGTGATATTTGAGGCTGGTTTGCTAAAGCAGAAAAATGACCTTAGGTGGAAAAACATCTAATTTGAATTAAGTCTACAGTTTAGCAAATGATATTATACCAATGTTAATTTCCTGGGTTTGATAATTTTATCATGGCTATGTAAGCTGTTAACATTATAGCAAGCTAAGTTGAGGGAATATTCTCTGTATTATTTGTGTAAATTTTCTATAAATCCAAAATTATTTCTCATTATTAATATTCTTCCTAATATTCTCCTTCAAGAACTTACTACCATTTAATGTATAGTATATTTGCTTTTTAATCTTTTTCTGTAAATGTCACTGGGAAGAGGCTTTGTTTTATTCAAAGATATGCCTAGTACTTAACCACTGTTTGGGTAAACACTTGTTGAATTAAAGCAAATTTAATAGGATATTATGTATGTACCATTTCTTCCTAATTGACTTTAGTATGATTCGTAACAAACGCTTATTAAGTAAACATCTTAAAATGCAACTGCTAAAAAAAAAAATTACAGGCCCAAAACACTATTGATGCACTAACACAGTAATGCATAATTTAAAATGAAAAATAGAAACCTGAGGCAGATAATCAGCAAGTCTACGTAAGACCTGAACAACACTACCAACTTGATCTAACAGACATTTACAAAACACTCCTCTTGAACAAAAGCAGAATCCATTCTTTTTAAGAAACATGGAATCTTGTTCAGGATAGACAATATGCTAGCCCATAAATCTAAAAGGCCTGAATGAGAAATAAAACAACAGAAGGAAATTTGGGAAATCTACAAATAGGTAAAAATTAAACAATACATTTACAAACAATCCATGGGTCAAAGCAGTAATTACAAGGGGATTTAGAAAGTATTTTGATCTGAATGCAAGTAAAACTTGACATACCAAAATTTATGAGATGCAGCTAATGTGGTACTGAGAGAGAAATTTATAGCTTAAAATTGCCTCTGTTAGAAACGATCTCCAGCCAATAACCTAAGACTTCAGAAAAGTACAGAAAATCTAGAAGGGGGGAAAAAAAAGAATCTAAGAATTTGGAAAAATCTAATAATCCAGAAAAGAGTAAACCAAACTAAAAGCAAGTAGAAGGAAGGGATGAAGTAATAAAGAATGGAAATTAATATAGCAGGAAAATAAAGAAATGATGAAGTCAATAAAACTAATAGCTCTTTGAAAAGATCAAAGAATAATGTCAACTGAATAGCATTATAGGGAGGTCTGTCTGGTCTGCCTGGCTGCCAACCAGCTGGGTGACAGGATGGAAGAGGTCTCAGAGGGAAGGAAATGGAGAAGGGAAAAGGAGGAAATTACAGGGGCGTTAGGAAGAGTGAGGACAGGAGACTACTGTTTAGAATAACAAACTCCGTAGACTACTGGGACTCTTTAGCCATGCGTGTGTATAATTAATATACTTTTTTCAAATGCAGAACAACAAAAAAAGGTAGAGAAAAAAATATTCCTTTGTAATGCTAGATTATAAGAACACCATCTATTCTCCAGAGGATTTTTTTTTAAGATTTTATTTATGTATTTGACACAGAGAGAGAGATTACAAGTAGGCAGAGAGGCAGGCAGAGAGACAGGGAGAGGAGGAAGCAGGCTCCCTGCCCAGCAGAGAGCCAGATGTGGGCCTGCATCCCAGGCCCCTGAGATCATGACCTGAGCTGAAGGCAGCAGCTTTAACCCACTGAGCCACCCAGGCGCCCCTGTCCAGAGGATTTTTTTTTAAAACCCCTCCAGTACCTTCTCCACTTTAGTACTTCAATAAATACATGTTCATTGAATGAAAGAATAATTAGAATGATATCTGTACTTCTGCCTTTATTTAGAAAAGAGGACTAGCAGGTAATTATGAGAGCTTGAGAAAACATAACCAGACAGAGGACCACTGTCTCTGAGGCTACTGTATTCTTCAGGTGCTTTAGGTAGGAAAAAGTTTCAAAGTATTCAGGGAACTGAACTCTGGCCGAAAGCACACTAAACTGTCTAACTAGAAAAGATTAAGCCACTTAGAATTTGCCTAGGAAGCACTGACATTATACAGAATTACCAATGAGAAACAGATACAAAACTGCAAACTCCATTTTCAGTAAGACAAATATTAATAACCAAATTTCTCAAGTTCAAAAGGAATCCAATGTGGTTCCAATAATCAGAAGTAGCCTGAAGAATTACACAGACTAACTATATTTGCAGGAAGCAGCCTGACTCTGTAGCAGCTACAAAGACAGTCTTTGATTAAAAAACAACTAGTCTGGAACACTACTTTATCCCCTCCTCCTCCTCCTGTAATCCGGTGGCCTAGGGGAAAAAAAAAAAAGAAGAAGCTATTTCCTTCTATGATGATTCATAAAAAAGGAACCAGCATAGCAGCTATACAAAAATATAAGAAAAAAAGGAGACAGTCAGCAAAACCTATGAACAAAACCAAAAGAGCTATACCGATAGCCACAAAACAGATGAAAAATTGTGACCAAACATTTCCCCACTAATTTAAAAGAAAAAACACCCAGTTAAAGCACTTGCTACTATGAAGCTACACCAGATATTAGAAATGATTGTGAGGACTCTAAAATGTGCATGGAAATGCAAAAGACCTAAAAAATCTTAATCAGTTCTGAAAATAACAAAATTGGAGGACTTAACCCCTATCTGATTTCAGTACTTAATTCAAAATTATAGTAATCAAGATAGTGAGGTATTTGCATAAGGATCAACCAACAGATCAATGAAACAGAAAAGAAAAAGACCCACACATATATGGTCACTGGATTTTCAACGAAGGTATCAAAGCGATCCAGTGGGGAAAGGAAAATGTTTTCAACAACTGGTACTGGAGTAAATGAACACCCACCTGAAAACAAAGAATGTGAACACTATGTTACACCACCACAAAAACTAACCGAAGATGGATTGCAGACCTAACATAAAAGTTAAAACAAAGTTTTCCAGAGATAATCTTCACAATTTGGGGCTAGGCAAGGATTTCTCAGGTCATGAAGAACAATAATTATAAAAGAAAACATTGATTAGACTTCATCAAAATTAAAAACTTCTCCTCACCAAGAAAATGTGAAAAACATGAATAGACTTCCACAGATTAGGAGAAAATCCTCACCAAACGCCCATATTTGACAAAGTAAAAGTATCCAGTATATAGGACTCTGATAACTTAAAAACAAAACACACAAAATACCACCACCCAATTTTTTTTTAAATGGGCAAATGGGTTGAAGACATTTCCCAAAAGAAGATATATAAATACAATGGATTAATGATGGATAAAGGATGGCTAGGTAGAGATATGATCAATGAAAATACTACAACCTTAGTGGTAAAACATAGGTGTCATATATACAGGTATAATCGTAAAATTCTTTCAACTTTCTTGTAGGTCTTTAAAAGTTCATAATAAAATGAACATTCAAAAGTTCTTTCCTGAAATTAAGTAAGATATGACTCTATATACCTACAGACCATATTATGTGCCAGGGAAAAATGATCCACAATGGTTGAAATGGTTGAAATCAAGACATGTTAGAGCAAGATTACTAGGCTTTAAGGATAGAAAAAGAATCATTTGGGGAACTGCGCAATATGGGTTTCTTACAGCAAGCAGTGAGAAATGTGGACGGTCATCCAGCTAGCTTCAGCACTAGCACTCCCCTCCAACCTCCTAAAAAAAGAAAATGTGACTGGGGGCTTCTATACCCAAGCAGATAATAAAGGCAGAAGATAACATTTTTGACCACACGGGAACTCAGGGAAAATTGCTCATGTGGACCTTTCATGAGGAAATTAGAAAATAAACTTTAATCAATAGGTTAAAAAAGATCAACAATTCAGAAACTACTTTATGTTTATTTCGGATTAAGCAAGTAAGTAGATATATTGTGAATCATAAGGCTAAGTTTCCCACTAATGGGGAAATTAGTAAGAATAAGGAATTAGGGGAGGCTAGAATGCACGCTGCAGTATTAGACTGGAATCAAAGGTATCACTACAAACTCGTGATTTTTAACACATACAGATAAATGAACTTAAGACCTGTTCAGATGTTCAGATGTGTGTGTATATGCTTACATGTATTTCCTACCTCTGTCCACTGAGAGGACAAGAAGCAGTGATCCTTCAGAACCAATGAGCATATCTGGAACCCAGTCTTGGTTTCTCTCCAATTAAGAGATACCAGGTTCCCTCGGGACATGGCTGATTCCAGGTTTGGGGCAGGGAAAATACAAATAATCCTAGAACATCTTATGCTGCTAGAATATAAGGAAAAATGAGGGGCATATTGAAAGGACAACTCCAAAGAGCAACCAATGGCCAAATCTGTAACAATTTTAGTAGCAAAGCAAAAAATTTATCACAATATCCACAACTTCACACTGACCTCAATAACCAACAAAATAAAACTGAAGAAAACGATAGTTCTTCCTTAGAGAATTCCAATTAAAGCAGAAGAAACAAGGAAATTACCATTCAGCAAACATAATAATTGTCACAGGCAAGAATCAATAAGAATGATTGAGAAAAGTTACAAAGAAAAACAGGATATATGCATCTCAAAGTATCACTCCAGAAGATAGCTTCTAAGTACATATGGAAAAAGAGCCTATTTATAGAAGAGAAACCTGTCAGACACAACCTTAATCAGGTGATACAAGTTAACAATGCTGATAATGAGATATGTCAGTATCGTCTTAATATGAGACTCTGAAAAAGAATACCATGTCACTTCTATGGTATTCTTGCTAAAAAATATAAAACCTGAATTTAATCATAAGGAAAAATGACGCAATCCCAGACTGAGATATGTTTCAGAATCCCTGCTTCTTTAGAAAAATATATTTAGAAGAAATGGTTTTTGTTGCCAGTATATAGAAAAATAAATTGATCGCATCCAGTTGCCTTGATAAATTCCCCTATTATTTCTAATAATGTGTCTGTTTATTCTTTCGGGTTTTCTGTGTTATCAAAAAACAATTAAGCGCCACTCAAAGTCCAGGACAGGAATATCCAAGTGGCTGAGCCCAGGTCATATGCCTGAACTGGTAAAGTAATTATCTGGCATTTTTAGTTTGTATAATGGGAGAAAGGCTTCCTCCCAGCAAGATTCATAAAAGGAGAATTCTCCAAATATAAAAACAGAACAGGAAAAACAAATTTTTGCTAAAATCCAGAGTACACTGTAGGAAAACATTTTAATAATCTAAATGATAATAGAGTGTAAGAAATACTATAAAATAGCATAAAATACATAACAAATAATGAGGCATACAGATAAAAAAGATCATTAAAATACAAACGTTATAATTTAAAGTAAAAGTGCTAAGTAAAAGTAAATGTGAGAATAATACAGTCTTAAAATCTGAATATCACACTTGGATCATATCATGGATCCTTCAGAGCAACTGGAATTTATTCCTCAGAGTCCTGCAATTTTAGAATAGAGTCAGTAAACTTTCAAATAGCACATTAACAGTCAACTTTCAAAACCTAGCATGTTCTATAAATGTCTCATCATTTATGCCCAATTGACCTCAAGGGAGAAATCACCAGAGAGGAACAAAGAACAAAAATAGAGCCAGTAATTACTTTTTTTTTTTCAGTGATCCAAGATTCATTCTTTATGTGCCACACCCAGTGCTCCATGCAATACGTGCCCTCCTTAATACCCACCACCAGGCTCACCCACCCCCCCTCCCCAGTAACTACTTTTTTGTGTCTCTTCTTCTCCCAGAGGGGCATTCTTACGGACCCTCCAAGGAAAAAAGACCATGAAGAATGGGAGGTCAAACAGGCATGAAAAGATTATTATATATTTTAACATCTATATGCATTCTTCTGCAGTTCTTTTTCATTTTCAATTTTTTGCTCACACATTAAGGTGGACCAGAGGTAATTCACACCTTTATAAAATTAAAAATTTTATATTTGATCTGTTTGCAAAAGATCAATTTACTCCTACCTATTTAATCTAAATAAACTTCATATGGGAGGCGGAGGACAGTTTCATAAAAAGGGTGAGCAGGAACCTGAAGGATGATTAAGAAAGAGAAAGGAAGAGGCAACACTTCAGGCTAAGGAATAACACAAAAACAACTGACAACAAGCTAGGCCTACATAACAAGTTGAGAGTAAAAGGACTGGAACACAGACCTACTAATTCTGTGATGTAAAAAACCTTGAATAAACACATGGGGAACCTCAAAGAGAAGCGGTTTGAGGAAACCACATTAACTTAGTTATGGACGGATTAAAAATTGCTCATAAAACATTCAACTAATGTTAGCAAGTAGGCAGTTGGAAGGAAGGGCTTAGGGAGATGCTAGAGATGATCTAAAGCCAGAAACCATGCAACATGTAGATCATGGTGACCTCCACAGATTATGCATTTGTTACTAGTGTTAATGTGCCTCAGCGACCAAACACTTAGATTAATAACTACTAATCAAGGTAGAATCAAATACAGTGATTAATAATTTTCAATTGGCTAAAGGCAATTCAGTGAACTCTATAAATCTATGAACTCTTTAAATCAACGCTGTAACTCAGAACAGACTTTCTTCCAACACTGAAATCTACATGGATACATATAGAAATACTGTAATTCGGGAGTCTTGAGAGATCGGAACACGGCAGGCAGTCACAGTGAACTGTCAGCATGCAACACCTTTCCCTGTGTGTGATCTCACTACACCTGCCTGCAACACTGATGAGCTTACCAGGCTCAAGTGGCTCAAGTGGCAGGTAAGTGGCAGAATCCAGGCCCTGAATATGGGTCATCTCACTCCAAACCCAGTGTTATTACATCTTAGTGATCAGGTAAAGGGCTATGGCAAGAGGGTCTTGAATCCTTCCATACACAAATCTAAACCTATTGACTGAAAACTATTTTTAAGTTATGACATTGTGATTTATAATAATAAATATATATTTGGTCTTTGTCCCATTTCTGGCACAGAGCTCCCCAAACCCTGGGAATTTCCTAAGTAATGAGAGCAACAGATGTGTCTTCTGTTACATTAATGAGGTGGTTTTTGGATACCACCCCCCCACACACACACACACCCTAATGAAGGATGGGGTCTATCTGCTAGGAAAGCCAACCATGTGATCCAAGTGCTGGAACTCTCGGTCCTACCCCTCCAACCTCTAGAAAAGGGAGAGGACCAGGAGGCTGAATTGGTCACCACTGGCCAATGATTTAGTAAGTCATGACTATGTAATGAGCCCTCCAGAAAAAACCCAGAAGGACAGGGCTGGAGAGGTTCCATGCTGGTGAACACATAAAGGTGCTACGAGAATGGCACCGTCAGCGAGCACAGAAGCTTCACACCCCTTCCTACATACTTGGCACTATGCACCTCTTCCACCTGGCTGTTCATCTGCATCCTTTATCTTATCCTTTAATAAATTAATAAACATAAGTATCACGCAGAGTTCTGTTAGGCACTCTAACAAATTAATCAAACCCAAGGAGGGGGGTCTTTGGAACCTCCAACCTGTAGCTGGTTGGTCAGAAACATAGGGCTTGCAGGCTGGCATCTGAAGTATGCGTGCATGTGGCGGTGGGAGCCAGTTTTGTGCAAACGAGCCCTGAACCTGTGAGATCTGACGGTAACTGCAGATAGATCACATCAGAATTCAGTTTGACTGTAGGACACCCAGTAGATGTCCGACAGCATTCCTTGGTGTGGGGGAAAGTTCCATACACTGGCTGACCAAAAGTGTCCATGAAGTGTCTAGGTCAAAGTAGAGACAGGGATGCCTGGGTGGCATGATCCCTGGGTCCCGGATCGAGCTCCACATCGGGCTCCCTGCTCAGTGGGGTGCGTGGTTCCCCTCTCCTCCCCATTCATGCTCTATCTCTGTCTCTGTCTCTCTCAAGTAAATGAATAAATCTTAAAAAAAAAAATAGGAGAGACACACAGGGAAGAAACATAGTAAGGAAGTAGTGAGTTTTTCCCTACACAGGAAGAAAAAAAACTGAGTCTTTCCTTTACCCAAGTGTATACTTTTTTCCTTTTATAGCGGTAAGGCTTATTTTTTACTCATTAAATATCAGTACGTGCTCAAAATTCTAATTTTACAAAAGTGTATACAAGAGAAAGTGGCGTATCCCCATAATCCCAGCTCTCACAATATGCACTACTGGTAGTTTGGAGTGTACTCCACAAGACCAGTGTCTCTATTGATCTAATTAATGCACACGCAGGAGCTGTATAAGTGTGTGTATGAGCTTGAATATATTTACACACTTGCAAATACTTCTACTGGATCAGTTTTTAGAAGCAGAATGTTAGGTCACTGAGTATTTAGTACTTTAAATGTTAATAGCTATTTCTAAATTGCTTTCCAAGGAAACCGTCTCGATTTCTACTAGTTGACAAACAAAAATTTGTATAAATACAAATGGCCAAAAGACATATACACCAAGGAGACTACACCAATTTCTACTGACACACAATATGCGATTGACAAATATACTCTGTATAAATACAAATGGTCAAAAGACATATAAACCAATATTTAATTGCATTTGGTAAAGAAATCCAAATTAAACAAAAGCAATATATTATTTTTATCCATCAACTTGGCAAAAAAAAATTAAAGACTAATATCATCTAGCAGAGCAGGTGAAAAGCTCTCTCACAGACTCCTAGAAGAATAACCTGGCTCAACTTCCGGAGGACATTTTGACCATGTATGAACATTTTAATGTATGTGGACTATGACCGGGCAATTCCACATTTAAGAATGGATCCCACATCAGTAAGTATCCAAGTGCCCAACAATTTACTTACAGTAATGCACAGTGCAGTCTTTAAAAAAGGAACAAAAATTTGAAGAGTCTAAATGTCTATCAATCAGAAATTAAGTCAATTGCGTTAAAACTATACAGTCATAAACCTTTGCAGTCATAAAAAACAATGCTATGATATTCTTTTCAGCATAGAAAAACGTCCATGATATGACTATATACAACAATCCCATTTATAAATAAATGTATATAAGCCACAGGGAAAATTTCTTAAAATATATTTCAGAACATCAAGAGTAGTTATATCTACATGGAGGAGTAACAGGTAAATTTTCATTATACATTTCTGTAATTGTTTTAAGTGATATGCATGTGTTTACTTTCATATTAAAGAAAACATTAAGAACACTTTCCTTTTTTATTATTATTTTTTCAGTGATCCAAGATTCATTGTTTATGCACCACACCCAGTGCTCCATGCAATACATGCTCTCCTTAATACCCGCCACCAGGCTCACCCATCCCCCCTCACCCCAAAAGACATGGGAAACCATGAAAAGTTGGGAATCAGTACACTAGAACCAGATAATATCCTAAATCCTTTCATATTCTGAAATTCTATATGATAATTAAGAAAATATTTACTCTGGGGCTTTTTTCCTTCATTATTCCCAAAAAGCATATTCAATATGCTTTCCCTAGATCTTATGAGGAGACTAAGATATAAGAAATGTTCCCGTTCTTATATTTTGACTTTTAAAATAATAATGATGGCAGCATCTTGGGAGTGCAGAGTAGGGGTGGAGAAAATAAGGAAATGATAAAACCCCAAACCAGGCAAAGCTTTTCTCTGGTTTCAAGGCTCCCAAAGAAAATCAGTGCAAATCTCTAAATTCAGGTCCGAGACCTAAAAACGGGGACTCACTTCTCTTAAAGATTTATGTATATAAATTATCCTATTCACAACAGATCACTATTCCTGGACTGTTACTGGAGGAGACAAGTTAAGGAAAACACAAGTTAGACTTACATTTAACTATCAGAAAAAATATATTATCTAATATTTATCCATCACATTTTTAAAAACATGCTTATAAAAGCATATTAAAACATTCATTTGCAGTTTCGACTCTTATACATTACATGTACTAAAAAAAATAATGACAATTAAATAATTACCTCTCCTATGAAGACTACTATAACACAGTCCAGCTTCTCTTCAGGATACAGATTATCAATAAGGGAATGAAGGGTTTCTATGAGGTAAGATTTAACTTCTCTCTTCACTGTAGGAATTCCCATTACTATTGACACTGAAACAAAATGATGATAGTAATTAAATAAAAAGATTTCACAAAGACAGTATAGAATAACACTAGTATTTCAAAAGTGATTATACCCTCTCAAATTGATAAAAATAACTGAGAAATCAAAATACACTACTCAATAATAATTGAGGAATCAAAATATACTATAAAATGTACAACTATACAAAGAAAAATAATCAAAGCCTATAAAGTCACAGCTGTAACACTAATTCTTTCCTCAGGGCTTATCCATAAAAAAAGTTGAAGTACTATTAAAAATGAAGACATTAAGACCAAGTGATGGTAAAGTATTAAATACAAATTATACAAGTTAGAAACACTGAACACATCTTAAAAATTAATGTCTCAAAAAAAATCAATGTTTCAGGTATCATGTATATACTGCAATCAGAAGGACACAACATCCCTTTTGTGGTTTTCTTGACAAAAACGCATAACCTCAATCTAACCATGAATTTCAGACAAATCCAAATTAGGGGAATAATCCACAAAATAATTGTCCAGGTGTTCTCTGAAGTGTCAAGATCAGGAAAGACAAAGAAAGAATGAAGAACCGTGCGAGATGGCAGAAAACGAAGGAGACATGACAAGTCAATGAAATATGGTGGGATCCTGACCCTGGAAGAATGACAAAATAACAAAATCTGAAGAGGATCTAAGTTAAGTGACACTACAGCATCAATGTCAAGTTCCTGGTTTTGATCACTGTGTTGTGGTTACCTAAAATTTGAACATTTAGGAGAACCGGGTGAGGTATATGAAAACACTGTGTGTACTCCCCGTGCAACTCTTTCCAAGTCTAAAATTACAGCCGGTTCTACTATAATGCTTGTTTTGCAACACAAATTTTTTCCTGAGTGATTAATGGATTAGGCACTATCTGGGCATAATGGGGATTTCTCATTTGCTTATGTGCAATTTGTCCTCTGGGACAAGCATTCACTAGGTAAACACAGAAAATGGCATCCATTTGAAATGAGTTCAAAAAACTGAACCAAGCAATGTAGAAATACACGAACAGTATACACTTCTAACTTCTACCAGCTGCCTCAGTTCGCTGCACATGAAGAGCCACACATATCTACATCTAGTGTTGAAATTTCTACCTGACTGCAGATAACCTGCCTTGCACCACACTTCTCAAAACCTTTCAAGCAGCAATCCTTCTGAAGTCTATTTTAATAGGCAAACCTCAAGTATTTTTCAGTAGCCTATTTATTGTAGCACTTAGTATTTCTTAATCATTTAACATGTGTAAAACTCTTTTTTAAAAACAAAAAACAAAAAAAACCCTCTGTTTTTGTTTTTGTCTTTTTCTATGTGTAACTAACAAAGTTTCTGACCACTGTGATACTGACTTTTCTCCTTTTACTGAACAATTCTTGTATAGCATGATAAATTTTAAGAATGCATATATTGTGTTATAATAGGACTATAATCCACAGGAATTTTTTTTAAATAACACCTTTCAAAAGCCTTATTTTTTAAAATAACACTTTTTAAAAAGCCAGTAGAGAAATATTTTGTAAATGTTAAAAACATTTAAGTCTTAGTAATGTAAAAATTTATCAGAAATGCTACAGAATACTTAGAATTCATGAAATTCTGAAATTAGAAGGAAGCTGGAAGATCATGGCTCAGTGAGTCTACTACCATGATTCTGCAAATAAGAATACTGAGATCCATAATTTGGCTATATGCAAAAGAAGGAAACTGGACTAGTTTGTTACACCATACACAAAAATAAACTCAAAACAGATTAAAAACCTAAATGTGAGACATGAAACCATAAAAGTCCTAGAAGAGAGCACTGGCAATAATCTCTCTGTCATGGGCCATAGCAACATTTTTCTAGATATGTCTCCTGAGGCAAGGGAAACAAAAGCAAAAATAAACTATAGGGACTATACCAAAATAAAAAGCTTATGCATAGCAAAGGAAACTACCCACAAAACTAAAAGACAATCTACTGAATGTGATGAGGTATTTGGAAATGACATATCCGATAAAGGGTTAGTATCCAAAATATATAAAGAACTCATACAACTTAACGACAACAAAAAATAATCTAATTTAAAAGTGGGCAGAAACTTTGAACAGATATTTCTCCAAAGAGGACAGATGGCCAGCAAGACACATGAAAAGATGCTTGACATCACTCATCATCAGAGAACAGCAAATCAAAACCACAAGATAAAGCTCACAACTGTCAGAATGGTTAAAATCAACAACACAAGAAAACAGGTGTTGATGAGGATGTGGAGAAAAAAAAGAAATCCTCATGCCCTATTGACAGAAATGCAAACTGGTGGAGCAACTGTAGAAAACAGTATGGAGGTTCCTCAATAATTAAAAATAGAACTACGCTATGACCCAGTAACTACACTATTGGGTATTTACCCAAAGAGTATGAAAGCACTAATCCAAAAAGATAAAAGCACCCCTATGTTTACTGCAGCATTATTTATAATAACCAAACAATGGAACCAGTCCAAGTGTCCATGGGTTGATGAAAGGATAAAGAACACGTGGTGTACACACACACACACACACACACACACACACACACACACACACAGGAATATTACTCAGCCATAAAGAATGCAGTCTTGCCATTAGCAACAACATTGAAGGAACAAGAGTATATAATGTTAAGAGAAATAATTAAGTCAGAGAAAGACAAATACCATATGATTTCACCCATAGGTGTAATTAGGAAATAAAACAAAGGGGAAAAAAAGGACACAAACCAAAAAAACAGACTCTTAGCTACAGAGAACAAAGAGATGGTTACCAGAGGGGAGGTGAGGGGAGGGATGAAACAGGTGATGGGGATTAAAGAGTACACTTATGATGAGTACTGAGAAATACATAAAACTGTCCAATCACCCATATTGTACACCTGAAATGAACACTATATACTAACTATATTGGAATTAAAATTTAAAAAGCAATAACAACCTTCCCCCCCTCCAAAAATACTAAGATCCAAATGGTTTAAAAGATATCCCCAAAGGTAGATGCCACACTCCTCTCTTCCATTTTGAGATGAAGAGCTTCCTGGGGCTCAAGAAGAGATCTGTCATATTTAGACTTCTGAGAAGATGGCAGAGCAGTAAAACCCTGAGTTCATGGACACACAGTGCAACTAACTCTGGAAAAGACTCAAAGACTGGCACAAGAGACTTCACAGTCAATCGTAGAGAAGGCCCCACTGAGAAGTACGGGAGGAGCAGAAACACACTTTGGAACCAAACCTCTGTGAGACTAACCGCACGCAGGAGGGATACCTCAAGCACTGCGGAGGGAGAGGAGCAGAATCCACACCAGGTACCACAGGCATGGAGAACCCACACTGGAAAGATGAGTCCCCATAACATCTGGCTTTGAACACTAGCAGAGCTCAACTTCCAGAGTTTTAAAATCAGCAGACCCTAACTCCAGGTACTCTGAAAGCAGCTAGATCAGCTCCAGGAAGTCTGGAGGTAACAGAAAACCGCAAAGCAGCAGCAGTTTGGAAAATTCCTGGGGTATCTCAGTTTTTGCACTGGAGCGGTAGGAATCTTTAGGAGACTTCAAGAACAAAAGTGCTAGCAAGTGCCATTCTCTTACCCCAGCATCCTTCCCCCACCCCATATAGCCAGACACTCGTGGGAACCACCACAAACACTCTCTACACATCTTGCTCACACCAAGTGCCCCACCTCTGCATTCCCCTTTGGAGGTACCACATCCAACCTGACCCACTCAGCAGGCATGCCTCCAAAGCCACTTTTGCCCCAACGCACCATGGAAGCAACCCCAGCAGGGACCAGTGCCACTCCAAAGTGACTCCTGCCCTGGGGAGAAGGGAATATAACCATACAAACCAGCGTACCCACAGTCCCAGCAGCCAAACCTTACAGCTGGCAGTGCTGAGATAGGGCCCTGCAGCTCAGTATGCCTGCAGTCCCAGAGCACAGGGACTAAGGGCAGGCATCCAGTCAGACTGCTGACCTACTACAAATCCCCTAAAAGCACAGGGACCAAACCCTGACCAGTGCATCCCAAACAGGTAAAAATGGGCCTTTGCAGCCAACTGGACTGAAGGTAAATGCAGCTCAGTCACACAGTAGGACCCACACAGCCACACAGGAGACACCCTGAAGCACCTGGTTCCAGTGAACAGAGGACACTGTGCTACAAGACACCACAAAACCTCTTCATAAGGCCACTACCTTCAAGATCAGGAGACAGAGGTGATTTCCCCAACACAAAGAAACAAACACAGAGTTAGAGTAAATGAGGAGACAGAGCAATATGGCAAAAATGAAAGAACAGGACAAAATCACAGCAAGAGAGCTAAGTGAAATGGAGATAAGCGATATGTCTGATAAAGGATTCAAATAATGGTCATAAAGATACTCACTGGACTTGTGAAAAAAGTGGAGGATCTCAGTAAGACCTTCAACAAAGAGACAGAAAATATAAAAAAGAACCAGTCAGAGATGAAAAACTCAGTAACTGAAATTCAAAATACACTAGAGCAAATCGACAGCAGAAGAGAGGATGCAGAACAACTAAGCAATGATGTGGAAAACAGTAATGGAAAGCAACCAAGCTGAACAGCAAAAAGTAAAAAGAATAATAAAAAGTGAGAGTAGGTTTAGGGACCTCAACAATATCATCAAGCATAGTAACGTTCACTTTTTAGGGATCCCAGAAGATGACAGAAAGCAACGGAAAACTTATTTGAAGAAATTATTGCTCAAAATTTCCCTGCTCTGGGGAAGGAACAGATATCCAGATCCAGGAAGCACAATGAGCCCCCAACAAAATTCACCCAAGGAGGACCACACCAAGATACATAATAGTTAAAATGACAGAAACAAGTGATAAAGATAAAATTTTAAAAACAGCAAGAGCAAAGAAAAGTTATATACAAGGGAAACCACATAAGCCTATCAGTTGATTTTCAAACAAAAACTTTGCAGGCTAGAATGGATTGGCAAGATATATTCCAAGTCCTAAAAGGATAAAACATGCAACCAAGAAAACTCTATTCAGCAACGCAATCATTCAGAATAGAAGGAGAGATAATGACTTTTCTAGACAAACAAAAATTAAAGGAGTTCATCACCACAAAACAGGCTTCCAAAAACACGTTAAAGGGAATTCTCTGAAGAGAAAAAAAAGGCCATAATTAAGCGTAAGAAAATGATGGAAGGAAAAAATTTCACAGGTAAATGCAAACATATAATAAAAGCAGATTAATCACTTACAAAGCCAGTATGGAGGTTAAAGCACAAAGGCAGGAAAATCAATTTTAACTATAAAAAATTAGTCAAGAGATTCATAAAAGTATGTAAGTATGACATCATATACATAAACTGGTGATGGGGGAGGCGTGTAGGAAAAATTCAGTGCTTTTAGAATGGGTTCAAAACCTTAAGTGACCAACAATTTAATATAGACTACTATACACATAGGATGTTCTATATGAACCTAATGGTAGCAAATTAAAAAAACCTGTAATAGATACACAAGAAAACAAAGAGAAAGGTATCCAAGCATAACAGTAACAAAATCCATCAAACCAGAGGAAAGACCAAGAGAAAAAGAAAAGAAGAACTGCAAAAACAACCACAGAACAAGAACAAAATGGCATTAGGTACATACTTATCAATAATCACTTTAAATGTAAACGGACTACATATCCAATCAAAAGACAGTAAGACGATAAGGTGACTGAATGGATAAAAAAGCAAGACCCATATATATGTTGCCTATAAGAGACTCATTGCAGGGGCGCCTGGGTGGCTCAGTCCTTAAGCGGCTGCCTTTGGCTCAGGTCATGATCCCAGGGTCTTGGGATCGAGCCCCAATCGGGCTCCCTGCTCAGCAGGAAAGCTGCTTCTCCCTCACCCACTCCCCCTGATGCTGTTCCCTCTCTCGCTGTGTCTCTCTCTGTGAAATAAATAAATAAAATCTTAAAAAAAAAAAAAAGGGAAAGACTCATTTCAGACTTAAAGATACATGCAGATTGACAAAGAAGGGACGGAAAAACATTTACCATGCAACTGAAAGTAAAAAAACAGGGAAAGCAAAATTTCTATTTGACAAAACAGACTATAAAATACAGGCTGTAAAAAGAGACAAAGGACACTACTTGATGATAAAGGGAACTATCTGACAAAAGGATACAACAATTGTATATACGTATGCACCCAACATGAGAGCACCTAAGTATGTAGAACAAATATTAACAGACATAAAGGAAGAAATTAACGGTACTACAATAGTTTTAGGAGATACCCACTTACATTAATGGATAGATCATTGAGACAGAAAATCAACATAGGAAGAGTGGCTTTGAATGAGAAATTAGATATATTCAGAACATTCAATCCAAAAACAGATTACACATTCCTTTCAAGGGGATATGGGACATTACCCAGAACAGATCAAATAAACATTAGACCGCAAAATGAGTCCCAATAAATTGGAAAAGATTGTAATCATGCCATCCATCTTTTCTAACCGCAATAGTATAAAACTAGAAATCAATCACAAGAAAAAATCTCGAAAGAACACAAATACATGATGATAAATAAGAAACTACTAAACGATGAATGGGTCAACCAAGAAATCAAACAGGAAATAAAAAGAAAATACACAGAGAACATGAAAATGAGAACACAACAGTCCAAAATCTTTGCGAGGCAACAAAAGCTTTTCTAACAGAAAAGTTTATAGCAACACAGACTTATCTCAACAAGAAAAATCTCAAGTAAACCTAACATTTAAAGGAACTAGAAAAAGAACAAAGCCCAATGCCTGCAGAAAGAAGGCAATAATAAAGATTAGAGAAGAAATAAATGAAATAGAGACTTAAAAAACAATAAAACAGATCAAAGAAACTAGGAGCTGGTTCTTTGAAAAGATCAAGAAAATTAATATACCTTCAGTAATATTCAATAAGAGAAAAAGACTCAAATAAATAAAATCAGAAATAAAGCAGGAGAAATAACATCGACACCACAGAAATACAAAAGTTTATCAAATTTCATAAGAGATTATGAAAAGTTATATGCCAACAAATTGGACAAAGTGGAAGAAATGGATAAATTCCTAGAAACATATAACCTTCCAAAACTGAATCAGGGAAAAATGGAAAGTTTGAACAGATTGATTACTAGCAACGAAATTGAACCAGTAATAAAAAAACCCCCACAATTCCCAAAAAATATAAGTCCGGGATCAGACAGCTTTATAGGTAAATTCTACCAAACATTTAAAGAAGAGTTAATACTTATTCTCAAATTATTAAAAAAAAAAGAAGAAGAAGAGGCAAAAAAGCTTCCAAACTCATTCTATGAGGCCAGCATTACTCTGATACCAAAACCAAAAGAAGGCACTACATAAAAGGAAAACTACAGGCCAGTATCTTTCATGAACATAGATGCGAAAATCCTCAACAAAATATTAGCAAACTGAATCCAACAATATGACAAAAATCATTCACCATAATCAAGTGAGATTTATTCCAGGGATGAGAGGGTAGCTCGATATTCACAAATAAATCAAAATGATACACCACATTAACAACAGAAAAGACAAAAACCATAAGATCATCTCAATAAATGCAGAAAAAGCAATTGACAAAATCCAGTATCTGTCATGATAAAAACTCTCAATAAAGTGGGTTTAATGGTAACATACCACAACATAATAAAGACCATATATGAAAAATTCACAGCTAGTATAACACCCCATGGTGAAAAACAGAGCTATTCCTCCAAGATCAGGCACAACACAAGGAGGTCCAGTCTCACCACTGTTATTCAACCCAGGAATCATAGTCCAAGCCACAGCAATCAGACAATAAGATATAAAAGGCATCCAGATTGGTAAGGAAGAAGTAAAACTTTCACTATTTGCAGATGACAAGATACTATACATAGAAAACCCTAAAGACTCTACCAAAAACTGCTAGAATTGATAAATGAATTCAATAAATCAGAGGTTTACACAGAAATCAGTTGCATTTCTATTCACTAAATCACAGAAATCAGTTGCATTTCTATTCACTAATAATGAGAGAGCAGAAAGAGAAATTAAACAATAATCTCATTTACAATTGCATCAAGAAGAATAAAATACCCAGGAATAAATTTAACCAAGGAGATGAAAGATCCATACTCCAAAAACTAAAAAACACTGATGAAACAAACTGAAGATGACACAAACTGGAACAGTACTTCATGCTCATGGCTTCAAAGAATCCATATTGCTAAAATGTCCATACCCAAGGCAATCTACAGATTCAATGCACTCTGTATCAATATAACAGCTTTTTTCACAGAACTAAGACAAAGAATTTAAAATTTGTATGGAACCACAAAAGACCCCAAATAGGCAAAACAATTTTGAGAAAGAGCTAAGGTGGAGGTATCACAATCCCAGATTTCAAGATATACTACAAAGCTGTGCTAATCAAAACAGTATGGTAGGTACTGGCACAAAAATAGACAGACCAATGGAACAGAATAGAGTACCCAGAAATAAACCTATACTTATATGGTCAATCTATGACAAGGAGGCAAGAATATACAATAGGAAAAAGAGAGTCTCTTCAATAAATGGTGTTGGGAAAACTGGACCATGTTTTTACACCATACACAAAAACTCAAAATGGATTAAAGATCTAAGTATGAGTCATGGAACCAAAAAAACCCCTAAAAGAAAAGGCAGTAATCTCTTGAACAAATGCCCAAGCCTTAGTGACATTTTTTTGGGTCTGTGTCCTCAGGCAAGGGAAACAAAGGCAAAAATAAACTACTAGGACTATACCAAAAACAAAAAGCTTTTGCAAAGCAAACAATCAGCAAAATAAAAAGATAATCCAGTGAATGGGAGAAGATATTTTTGCAAATGATATATCCAATAAGTGGCTCATATCAACTCAATACCAAAAAGCACAAATAATATAATTTAAAGCTGGGCAGAACCCCTGAAGCAAATAATACAGTATATGTTAAATAAATAAGTAAATAAGGGGGGGAGAAATGGGTAGAAGACCTGAGCAGATATTTTTCCAAAGAAAGCATACAGATGCCCAAAAGACATGAAAAGATGTGCAATGTCACTCATCATCAGGGTAATCCAAATAAAAACCACAATGAAGTATGACCTCATACTTGTCAGAATGGCTAAAACAAAAAAAAAATTACAAGTGTTGGCAAGGATGTAGAGAAAAAGGAATCTTCATGTATAGCTGGTAGAAATGCAAGCTGGTACAGCCACTGTGGAAAACAGCGTGGAGTTTCCTCAAAAAATTAAAAATAGAACTACCATATGATCCATTAATTCCACCACTGGGTATTTACTCAAAGAAAAGGGAAACACACATTCAAAAAGATATATGCACCCCCATGTTTACTGCAGCATTTTTACGATATCCAAGATATGGAAGCATCCTCAGTTTCTATCCATAAATGAATGGATCAAGAGGATGTGTACATACATACAACGGAATACTACTAAAAAGAATGAGATCTTGCCATTGCAACAATATGGATGTACCTAGAGGCTATAATGGAAAGTGAAGCCAGACAGAGAAAGACAAATACTACATGATTTCACTTATATGTGGAATTTAAGAAACAAAACAAATGACAGAGAAAGACACACACAAAATGGACTCTTAAATACAGCAAATAAGCTGGTGATTGGCCAGATGGGAGGTGGGTGGGGGGATGAGTAAATAAAGGGATTAAGAGTATATTTATAATAAGCACTGAGTAACGTATAGAATTGTTGAATCATATTGTACACGTGAAACTAATACTGCATGTTAGTTATATTTCAATTTTAAAATTAAATAAAGCTATTTTAAAAAGAAATTTGCCATAATTTGTTCCAAACATTTATTGAACACCTATCGAACCCAAGGTATTATTCTAGGTGATAAGGATAATAGTGAACAACACAGGTAAGGCCCCTGACCTCACGGAATGAACATTCTAGAAGAGGGGAAAAGATAAATAATATAATTTTAGGGGGTGATAAGTTCTATACAAATTAAAATGTGGCAATATTAAAAAGAGTGGGTGGGGAGCAGAGAAAGGGACAGATACCTTTACAGATAGTGATGTTATGGAAGGCCTCTCTTATATCACCTTAACTGATAACTAATGATAAGAGGCAGAGGAAGAACATTCCAGAAGAAGAAACAGCGAGGCCCCAAAGAAACGATGACCTTAACACAGTCAAGAAATAGAACAGAATGTATCTAAAGCAGAATGAGCCTAGATTCAAAGAGTTAATTAGGGGTCAGATCAAACATAACCTGAAATTTAGTTTTAACCAACTGAAAGAGAAAGCCACCGTAAAGTTATAAGTAGGGGAGTAACATTATCTAATTTTTAATTTTAAAAATTTTGTGGCAAACAGATACAAAAGTATTCAGAGTAAAAGCATTTTGGGGAGATCAGTTAGAAGTTAGGTGCTGGAAATGGGGTTGAGTGGATGGATTTGAGATCCTCATCAATGGGGCTTAACACCAGAGGAAACAAAAGAGGGGAGGAACCAAGGGCAACTTGATTAAGCAGATGAGACCACCACACCTGAGAAGGAACAGGTTCCAAATCAAGATTTCTGTTTTGATCATGTTGTTATGAGACACCCAGAGGCAGGATGAGTTACCCTGGGAGCAGATCCCCACATTCAGCTGACCCCTGAACAATGTGGGTTTGAACTGTGCAGGTGCACTTATCTGTGAACTTCTCTTACTAAATACAGTAGAGTACTATAAGTGTATTTTCTCTTCATGATTTTTTTTAATAGGCTCTACACTCAATGTGGGGTTTGAACTCATTGAACTCATGACCCTAAGATCAAGAGCGGCATGCTCTACCGACTGAGCCAGCCAGGTGCCCCTTCCTTATGATTTTTTTAGTAACGGTCTCTTTTCTCTAGCTTACTTTATGGGAAGAAGTTGTACAACACATGTAACATACAAAATACGTGTTAAGTGACAGTTTATGTTATTGGTAACACTGAATGGTCAACACTGACCATCAGTAGTTAAGTTTTGGGGGAGTCGAAGTTATACATGGATTTTTGACTGTGTGGGGTGTAGACGGATGGTCAGTGCCCCTCCCCTCACATAGTTCTAGGGTCAACTTTACCTCAGAATTTACATTAAAAATATTTTAAATGTTTACAGTATAGACTAAAAATGTAACAACTGTGATGTGAAGCATTCCAAAGAAATGTTAGCTCATACAGAGTTCAAAGATTTTGTTTACAGAGAAAGTGAAATACATACTGACCAACAGTATGCAAACAAAAATGGCATAAAATAATAACATGAACTCTATTTCCTACCATGGTCTTGAGTTGTTTTGTTTTTGTTTTAACTTTAGATGGCATCTGTAGAGAAGAAGCCATTTTTCCCCAAATATACTGTTTGAAATTTGAAATTTAAATTCTTTAGTTTAAACCAAGGCACTCAAGGTCTCCGAAAGCATTAAAAATGAAAATACTAATTTCAGCTAAACCTACAGACTTAAGAGTATCCAGGTTTGCAGTAATTCACAAAATTACCACAGAAAAATACCATTTTCCCTGCCTTCTGGATCCAATGTAAGATTGCCCTTCCTGGTCCACTTGTTCTTCTGGCCTAGATCGTACTTCTGTGGTTTACAACCTAGAAAATGTATTTATTCTAAGGAGGTAGAATTCAGAATAAATACACAAGCAATGTGAACAACATGGCCATGTCATCCTTTTATGGAGGAGCAAGGTGGATCAAGGAACCAAACAGAAATAGAGCCAAAAGGTTGGACTAAGTACTTCGTTAACTGTCCAGTATTTCCTATCCAAGTATTAGCAGTACAGCATCTGTAATATGTCTATTATGTACCGGACAATCTAAAATACAGTCATAAGATAGCACAGAGCTATCAACTGTTATTTCAGTTTTCTTCAACTTTTCTGAGTTTTCAAACTCTAGTACTTCCTTTAAAATCAAGAAAAATTTAGGAACAATCTTAACTTGGATTTCCCATCTTCAATCACTAGTCTACCTTCAGTTATAACTAAATTACTTTGCTTTTTAAATATTCATTGTTAGCCAAATATTTTTAGCCTATCACGTTTCCTTAGGGTTTGATTTTAGTCATTTATTTCCCATTTCTTCCCTTATATTCCATGACAATATATTTGTTTCCTCTACTGCCTACTTGTACCTTCTCCATCTTCCTTGGCTTTATCTTTCTTTATCTATCTTTATCTTTTCCTGAAAATTAACTCTGGAAAAAAGCCTTCAAGACTCAGACTTAGGCCCTAACCATCCCCATATCTTCAATCGGTCATTCACAAATGATCAGCCATAAAATTACATCTAACTCAGATCTGAGTCCCCGATGAAAATATCCAACAGACTACCCTCCACTATAACTCACAATCACCGCTTCATTTAACATATCCAGACTTAAGTTATGACCTCCTCTCAAACCAATGCTGCAAAATGTTTACTGCTGTTCCCTACCTCAGTGGAGAGCACCAACCACCCACACAGTTACACGACCCAGAAACCTAAGACTTAATCCTTGACCACAATCTCTATTTCGGCCCACAAAAACAGTTCATTCATCACTACATCCTCCCATATATGTCCCCATATATTCCAAACTCCTCCCTCCATCCTCTTTCCATTTTTACTATTATCACTGTTACCTAGTCCACACTTGTCCTTTCTCAAGGGGATCTTTACAATAGCCTCTTACTGGGGCCTTTCACATCTACTCTCCTGCACACAAACTCAATCATTCCTCCCACTGCAGGAAATGTGGTCTTTGCAAAATTTAAATCTTATAAAGTCATCCTAAATAAGACCTGCTTAAAACCCTTCTGTGGCCTCTTTCTGCTCTTAGGATAAAGGCTAAATCCAATAAATGGTCTCCAATGTGCTGCATTGTCTGGCTCCAATACATCTCTAGTCTCATCTTATTCCCTGCTTCCCCTCACTCTACACTTCATCTACAGTGACCTTCTTTCATGTTCTAGAACATTCCACGCTCCCCTTCATCACAGGGCTTTTGTGATCCTCTTCTCATTTTCTGGAATACTTTTTTTCTCCCGTGTGGTAGCCATAATAATGTTGTCCCTACCATGTCCATGTCCTAAATCCTGGAATTTGTGACTATATTACCTAACATGGCCAAAGGGATTTTGTGGGTGTCATTAAGGATCTTGAGATTGGAAGGTTATCCTGGATTACCCAGGTGAGCCTAATGGACTCACAAGGGTCCTTATGAGAGGCAGGTAGGAGAGTCTGTGAGAGGAGGAGATGTGACAATGGAAGCAAGAGGTCAGAGTCACAGAGAGATCTGCAGATGAAGAAAGGGGCACTCATGAATGTAGCCAGCCTCTAGATGCTTGAAAAGGAAAGAAGTGGACTGTCCCCCAAAGCTTCAGAAGGAACACACCCTAGTCAACACACTGATTTTAGGACTTGCGGCCACCGAAACTAGAAGATACTAAACTTATGCTGTTTTAGGTCATCGGGTTTGTGGTAATTTTTTCGGCAGAGTTAAGCAACTACACCCACCTTCACCAGTAACTACATAGTTCACTGATCTCAGGTCAAATGCATTTTTAAGACTTCTCTAAAATCCTTAATTGAGACAAATATCCCTTTTATATATTCTCAAGGCATCCTTTATGTCACCAATTAAGGCTGTAACTGTACAATTATTTATATAATTGATTATCTGACCCATGCATTCTCCTTTACTAGACTGAAGCTCCACCACACTAGGAACCACATCTAGTTCTGTGTACCAAAGTACCCAGCGAAGTACTTGGCACATAGTAGGTGCTCATGCATTTTCTTTCATTTCAGCACAAAGAACAACTTGCTGTCCTCTACCAATCAGTAATGCCATTTTGGTAGGTTACCTGTGGAGGGTCTTTCTTCAGCCATCTTGATCAGCACTAAATGGGCCCTGAATTGGAAGAGCTGTGAGTTTCTTCAACTCAAAGAAATTTTCTTCTACTATATATTTGGTTATTTCCTCTCTTTACTCCCTCCTTTCTCTCCTTCTGAAATTGCTATTATATAGATATTAGAACTTTGGTCTACGCCAATTCTTTGTGCCCTCTATGCAGCGTTCTAGAAGAACTACACAGCTCAATATTTCAGATTGCTAATCTGATCTTCAGCTGCATCTACTGCTTATTAGTCCATCTATTGGTAATTTTAAATATAATCAATGAAATTAGAACACAGAGATATCCAACTGATCCCTTATGAACTGGCCTCTCATCCCTCTAAAATATATTATGTGTAATTTCTAAATTATATTCTGCTTGCTCTGCAAATTCAATTTCCTTGAGTATTAAGTCATTCACAATGTGAGTTTCCTAAAATATTTTGTAACCCTAGTTGTACAATATGCCCTTTTACCCATCTGTAGTTGCTTTATGTATTTTTTGCAGCCTGCAAATTTCGTGGAAGGATCTAGAAAGGGTGTGGGTAGGGTGGGCTAGCAGTTTTTTGTTCTTCACAGAGGAATTCAAGTCCCTCTTTAGATAGTCAGTAGCTGCCTGGAACACATTCTCCCTCTTCAGTCTTAGAAAGACTTAACTGGTCTGAGTGCTGTTCCTTATTTAATCAGCCTGACCACTGAAGAACAGAATTTTTTAGCAAGAAGCAGTTTTTCTTTGATCTAAAAAACAGAAGGGGTACCCGGGTGCTCAGTTGTTTAAGCACCTGCCTTTGGCTCAGGTCATGATCTCGGGGTCCCGGGATTGAGGGAGCCCTGCGTGGGGCACCCTGCGTGGGGCTCCCTGCTCAGCAGGGAGTCTGCTTTTCCCTCTGCCCCTCCCCCTGCTCATGCTCACTCTCCCTCTCTCCCCCTCTCTCTCAAATAAATAAAAACCTTAAAAAAAAGTTCTTACTATAAAGTCCCTAAAAGATTTCCGAGTTCTACAAAATCCCAGAAATTAATTTTTCTATATGCATTTTTCTAAGAAGAAAGTGTATAGCTTTCCTAAGATAGCCAAAGGGTTGACCCTAAAAATATTAAGAACCATGGCTTAAGGATTCATAAAGGTGATTTTTAATGTAAATCTGAGGGTTTTCTTGGTTTGGTTTCCTCCCCCCACTCCCCAAGTTGTCTGCTTTTTCTACCTTTCAAAAATAGAGCCAGCTGGGTAACAATGTTAACTAGTGGAAATCTGGTTGACCAAGATTTCATTATATTTATGATAAAGTCATAAACAAATGGGATGGAAAGTAAGTATATTCAAAAGGGTAAGAGAATATCACATTCACAAAATAACAAGGAGCTACTATAGGAAAACCTATTAGATGTTGTGAACTTTTAAATGACTTTAAAAATACTTGTACTTTCTTTTCATTTGATATTCTTATTAACGAAGACATCATCTAAACCAACAAATGTACTAAATGATTGAGACATCCTACCCAAATAGTGATTATTAAAGGGAGAGATACAATATCAACTTCAGAAATAATTAATGATCAGTGTTCTAAAGAAAATAATTCAGAGTACACCACACATCTTGTTAGTCTTTGTACATTCAGCACCTGCTGGATAAATATTTATGGAATCAATAAGGAAATGGAAGAATGAGTTAGTCTGCACATGGTATTTTAAGAATTATCACTTCCTTAGGAAGGCAGTGTGCAATTTTAAATGATTCATAAAGTAGAAAGATGGCAGAACTAAAAAAAGACAAATATAAAAGCTTATACTAATAGATCAAATAATAAAAGAAAATGCAACACACACACAAAAAAGTAAAACACCTAAGAATCCTACTGAATCAAAAGCAGATTAAATCAGCTTTTCAAAAACATTATCACAAAGATGAATCTCAGTATCTATCAGGTAATGGTTTTAACAAAAGACAAAAGACTTATAGGGGAGCAAAATGATATTTTGCTGTCTACATTTTAAAATCTCCCAAGAAAAGATTAACAAAGTCAAAACAGAGGAATAAAAATCATCAAAGAACAGTAAGTAGGGCCCACAAGGAAAATTCAAGCTCTGGCAGTTCTAACAAGAGGGAAAAAATATGCAATAAACTATCTTCACTTTATGAGGAAAAAAGCAAACCAAAGTGTTTCTATTATTGCCTGAAAGGTTAAACGAAAATGATCATATGCCTTCCAGCTCTCTAAGGAAAAGCAGGGGCAAACATAAGAAAATCTCTCTTGATGAGACTGTGAGAACTATTAATGCTGAAAGAAGACACAAGAAAAAAAAAGTCATTTCAAATTTTTAAAACAGAAAAATTAAAAAGGTTTAAACATTTTTCTGCCCAGAGATGGGGCTTAAACCAGATTTCTCATGACCCTTTTCAGCTCTATACCCTGATCTATGGAGAAAAATATCTAACTCCTTTCAACGTAAATGAATCCTAAGTTATTATGCAGAGAGAAGGAATTTTTCTTCTTTGACCTGCCAGACTTCTAATGGTCAGTGTTATACTCCAAGATCCAATTAAGACCAGCAGTACAACCACAGTAAGAAACAAAATAAACATACCTCCTGTTCTTCCATTACCAATCTGCAGAGCAGGCTGAAGGCTTCTTTCATTTTGCAATAAATGAGGCAAATGATAATAAATACTTGGCACTTGAAGAGATTTTTTGCTTGTTAACTCCTTTAATAGCTTAAGGGTATTATCTAAAACAGAAAAGCATAATTAATGATCGTCTTACAGAAGGTGCTGATTTTACAAATATAGCAGTAAAAATTTATGAGCACTAAAGAATTTTCTTTCCTGATTTCATACTTTGGTGAATAAGATCTCCATTTAAAATGAAAAAAGAGGGGCGCCTGGGTGGCTCAGTGGGTTAAAGCCTCTGCCTTTGGCTCAGGTCATGATCTCAGGGTCCTGGGATCGAGGCCCGCATCGGGACTCTCTGCTCAGCAGGGAGCCTGCTTCCTCTTCTCTCTCTGCCTGCCTCTCTGCCTACTTGTGATCTCTCTCTCTGTCAAATAAATAAAATAAAATCTTTAAAAGAAATAAAATAAAATGAAAAAAGACACTTCTGCAACCAGAGTCTCAGAGAGTCCCAATGCTGATAGCGCTCTGAAGAAGCCAAAGCACCGTGAGAAGACGGAACGCTTTCATTGCTTGCCGTTCTAAAGGTTCAGTTCAGAACTCAGGCCCAGCAGAACACACTCGAAACATGCTACCCACTTATGAAAACACGTAATAAACATGTTCACTACAAAAACTTTCACTTTCCTTGTGCTATTCTATTTTACTGAATTTTCACATGGAAGATTTTTTTTCAAAAAAATACAAGTACAATAAATTAAACAGCACAATTTGAGAATGCTCTGTACAGATCCTAACTTTCTTTTTTTTTTAAAGGTTTATTTATTTAGTTATTGGACAGAGAGAGATCACAAGTAGGCAGAGAGGCAGGCAGAGAGAGAGGAGGAAGCAGGATCCCTGCTGAGCAGAGAGCCCGATGCGGGCCTCGATTCCAGGACGCTGAGATCATGACCTGAGCTGAAGGCAGAGGCTTTAACCCACTGAGCCACCCAGGCGCCCCAAATCCTAACTTTCAAACAGTTCTTCCGTTTTTCTTGGAGAGTTAATGAATCCTTTAACATAATATGAAATAAAAACTCAATCTAGTAGGCAATATTGTTTTAACGTTCCAACTCTATTTTAATTTAACCTTTTAAATACGAAAGTTAGCAGTAAGGACTTAAAGCCTCGAAGATGATTTCATGCAAGCTATATGAAAACTCCATTAAAAATATGACAAGAACCAACAATTCATAAAAGAAATGCAAATGACTGCTATACTTAATCTCACAAGTAAAGAAACAATTATAAATTACAAGACACCAATTTCAACCTATCAATTTAGCATAAGTTAATAATAATATTAAATATTGGTGATAATGTGATATAAGTTTCAGCTATTTAGAAGAGCATCAAAAACCCTAAAACATGTCTACCTTACAAGTCAATAATTTCCCTTTAAGGAATTTCACTTTTATGCCCTCAATAAATATTTAGTGATTCTCTCTTTTGTCCCAGCCACTGTGTCATGTGTTTAGAAACAAACAAGTCATTAAAACATAGATCCTTGTTTTTACAGAAGTCATAATGTAATGAAATAATATAAGGGCTACCAGAAATGTGACCAATTTACACACAAAGATGTTCATTGCAGAGTTATAAATTGGGGAGAAAAAACAACACAGAAAAATCCTATTTGCCTAATAGTTGAAAATATTTAATACATTATGGCATACGGTTAACTGACATATGCCCATTGAAAATGGCATTTTTGAAGAATATTCAATGACATGGTAAAATGCTAAAAGCCTAATTTCAAAAGTTAAAATGAGGCTCTAACACCCAATCACAATTTTGAAGGAAAACATAAATGGAAAAAGACTAGAAGGGAACAAAAAACGTTAGCAGAAATCACTTGGCAGCAGGCTTATGGGTGCTTTATTTTTTATTATCTATCCCTTTCCATAGTTTTAAATGTTACTGTGCCATAACACACATTTCACAATCAGGAGGGGAAACACAGAGCATGAAAATTTAAAATAAGGTCAAGTAGTGAATCTAAGACAAGAGGAATGAATGATAAAGGATGGGAAAAGATGCTGCTAAATGAAAAAGTATATTAATCTTGAAAGATTACATAAATCTTGAGGCAACTGATTACATACATATGTCAATTTAATTTTAGACTAAGAAAAGCACAGAAACAGAGAGAGGATAATTGTCATTCATCTTACTCTAACCACAAGTTCTTAGAGAATGATCATATCAGATACCCCCAAAAGTACACACTGTAATAAAACCGTATTTTTTTCTTATAAGCCAGAGATAAGAGTACTAATTGCTTCAAATAGCTCAAAGGTTCTCCAGAGTCTGAGGTCCATACAAGTCACAACGTAAACATGTAAAAACACAAAATTAAATTTTAATTTCATTTCAATATGGTTTTTAAAAGATCTGGCTTTTTGCTACTGTTGATGAAATTTATCCAACTGAAATCTAAGTCAGTATTATGTTACTCTCTTAAAATCAAACTGAGCAATTAATAACTGTTTTATAATTTACCATCATAGGGAAGTTTTGTGTGATGTTTCTCTCTGAAAAGTAATAAATGCTGGCTGATAAGCTAGTTCACGCGACTTTCGTATAAATTACATCACGTAACCCTTTGAAAATATAATTTTTATAAAACTAAAAATGTCATTTGTACCTGAAAATTTATTTAATGGATCCTTACTTCCATTTGCTTCTGCTCCTACACGCTTGAACTGTTGTACAATGGCATTTAATTCAGAAGAGCGCTGAGAGATTCTATGTTCAGCTATTCGAAGACGTTCTTTCAAGGCAAGAAACTCTCGTTGATAAGCGATCAGTTTTTCTAGAAGGAAAACCAAAAGTTTTTAATATATTTAAAAAAAATAAAACTGTAAGATCAGAAATTCTACGGTCACATTTCTTTCCAGAAAAGGACATTCATTTATGTCTTTTATGTCATTTATGTCACAGAATTGAAAATAAAAAAGAGCCCAGCCAGTTATATATAACAAAGCCTGCACTAATATAATGCTTTTTTTTTTTTAGCGCTAGAAAGCAATGTATTATTTTTTTTTCCTGAGACTTTAATTTTTTTAAATTTAAGTTCAAGTTAGTAAACATAGAGTGTATTATTAGTGTCAGGGGTAGAATTTAGTGATTCATCAGGTGCCTGTAACACCCAGTGCTCATTCCATCACGTGCCCTCCTTAATATTTGTCACCCAGTTACCCCATCCCCCACCTGGCTCCCCTCCAGCCACCCTCAGTTTGTTCCCTATAAAGAGTTTTTTACGGTTTGTCTCCCTCCCAGTTTTTATCTTATTTTTCCTTTCCTTCCCCTATGTTCATCGGTTGCACTTAATATCTGTAAGAATGCAAGCACTCTCTACTTAGTACTTATATGGAAAGACAGGGAGAAAAGGACAAACGTTTTTAGAATTAACACTTCAAGCATAATACTAACATCCTTTCTCAAAAGGTTCAAAAAACTACAAAGACCTTATTTGTATTAAGAAGAGAGAGATGAAGTATCGCAACTGATAACATACCTAATAATAAATTACCTCTTTTATAGCATAATCATTTATTTCCATAGGCCATTTCCTCTGTACTTCCTATTCTGCCAAGATTTCCCTAGGCCGACTTTGGCCAATGTCCTGATTCCTAAAAACGATCAGGCAGATGTAAAATCAACTGGGATGACCCCAGTTAAAAGTCCTCCATTTTAACTTGAGAGAATCACAAGACAGGAAAACCTGGTCTAGGAAATAAAAGTGGATTTTATGAGGATAAATGTAGGCATTGAAACAACAGTATCGGACAGCTCAGAGAGACAAAGTGCAGACTGAGAAGAGGCCTAAGGACAGAACCTGACATCAAAATCTAAAAGACGGTGGAAGAAAAAGCATTCATTAATCTTGATCAGCAATGCTGAAAGATAGCTGAGGCTATGGAAGTAGCATGAGTAATTTCCACAACCTCGTTAAACTAAGAGAAACGTGAACAATGGTTTTCAACTTTTTTTTTTTTAAAAGATTTTATTTATTTATTTGACAGAGAGAGAGAGATTACAAGTAGGCAGAGAGGCAGGCAGAGAGAGACAGGAAGAGGAGGAAGCAGGCTCCCCACTGAGCAGAGAGCCCGATGCGGGCCTCGATTCCAGGACCCTGAGATCATGACCTGAGCTGAAAGCAGAGGCTTTAACCCACTGAGCCACCCAGGCGCCCTGGTTTTCAACTTCTGGATCAAGCTAGGTAGGCTACTATTTTGACATCTAAACAAAACACGCTTTAGAAAGACTACTTTTTATTTAATATTATTATCTTGGCTTTATTCAAGGACAGACTCAATAAGAAACAGACTTACAAAAAATAAGTCTGCATGTTTCATAAAGCTGATCTTAAAAACAGGCAATTAAATTGTTCCTTGTCCCTTACACAAAAGCCCACACAGTAAACATCTCTTCAGAATTTTGTGGCAGGGGAAAAAAAAAGTCTGCCCTGCTCAACTGTCATTCTTTCCTATACTGAACAATGACAGCCATGTAAGCAGCTGTATTCCCCCTTAACTTGCTGGCTTTAGGAGGGAAGGAAGGAAAAAGCAGGCTGTGATTAGGTTAGGCATATAGGGAGCTTCGAGGTACCAAGAAGGTCTTAATGACTGACCTGGGTAATGGCCCAATAAAATTCATTATTATGCATTCATAGTTTAGGCACTTGTCCATATGCACAAACTCGTTAAATAAAAAATGTCAAAAAGATACTATACACAAAACTATCAACAATTATACTCTAACAAAAACCGTAACAACTATAAGAGATACCCAAGATTTATGTGATGAAAACTACAAACCCCTTACTAACACCAATAGTAAGAGTAAATGAAGTCATCTCTTAATCCTAAGTGAGAAGACTCAAACTTGTAAAAAAAAAAATTACCCTAAGTTAAATAATAAATTCAATATCTTTTTTTAAAAAAAAAGATTTTATTTATTTATTTGACAGAGAAAAAGAGATCACATGTAGGCAGAGAGGCAGGCAGAGGGAGAGGGAGAAGCAGGCTCCCTACCCAGCAGAGAGCCCGATGCTGGACTCGATCCCAGGACCCTGAGATAATGACCAGAGCTGAAGGCAGAGGCTTAACCCACTGAGCCACCCAGGTGCCCCTTTCAAAAGAATAATGAAATTTTTTGGAATACGACTTTTTACATGTGATTCTAAAATTCACCTAGAGGAGATAATGGGTTTAAAGAGGGAAAAAAAAAGTCAATAAATAATAAAGGGGAACTCACTCTGAGATCAGAACACACTGGAAGGGTATAGAAATTAAAACAGTGTGGACTGCCAGGTCCAGAAAGTGTGGACAAGTGCCGATTACACCAAGCAGGCTGTGTCTAAAATCAGAACTAGCAAGCAGTCCTTTCAGTTCTTCCCTCTTTACAGCAAGTTAAAATCCTCTCCCAAACATTCACGCAGTGCTGAGATTGTGGTTTCTTGACACCATCCACCCAAAAGGGAATTAGAACTCCCTGGAGGGTAAGTTTAAGACGAACCTGAAACAATCTGGTATAAAGTAAGAAAATGCTCTTTAAACAACAACAACACAGGACTTGTCCAAAGGGCACGTCAAAGTACCTGAGGGCCCCTGACCAAATTAGGGACAGACTGAAGTACAAAACAAATATTGATAGTAACAGATGAGGGAGATGGGTTTCTTCTAGCAGAATGCCAACTAATAAATGTAGAAGCAATGATGAATGCTGGAAAAATCACCATTTCACAGCTATCATGGAAATCACAGATTCAGGCAAGAATCAAAAATGGATAAGACAGCAGGTGAGAGTGTGCTGAGGAACGGGCTATGTAGGTCACCTCAAAGTATCTCTCTACAAAGTACTCATTACTTACAAAGGGAAAAATATTCTAATGTTACCATGGAGAAACCTGGTAGATACTTTGCTTAAGTGATCAAAGTTCACATCAGCAACCAGAAACGGACATGACGTGCCTGCTGATGTGAGGCAGAGAGGACAAGCCTCATTCATGTGGCATTCCTGCCCAAAATGCATAATCCAAATCTAATCTCAAGGAAACATCAGACACATCCAAACTGAGAGACAAGGTACAAAACAAAAAGCTCCTACTACAAAAAATGTCAAGGTCATTGAGGACAAAAGGCTCATGAGGAACTGCCACAGATGAAGAGACTGAAGGAGCCATGAAAACAATGCAAAGCACAGTCCTGGGCTGAAACGTGGACCAGAAAAGCTAAAGCCTACAAAGAATATTACTGGGGGAAAAAATAACAGAATACAGGCTAGAGACAAGATACTATGCCAATGTTAAATTTCCTAAATTTGACTCTCATACTGAAGTACTTTGCAGAATTCCTTGTTCCTAGGAAATAAACATTAAATTAGTTAGGGGTAAAAAGGCATGATTTCTGTAATTTATACTCAAATAGTTCTGAAAAGAAACAAATTATCTACAAATAGATGATAGAGGCAAAATATTCACAAGAGGTGAAATGTATAAAGTCATTTTGTGCTGCCCTTGTAACTTTTCATTTGAAACTTAAAAAAAAAAACAAGTTTTCAAGACGTAAGGACAGGATGGCATACAGGCTAGGTCGTTTAGCAGCTCTTGATTGTGAAGGTGGGAGGGATACAGACGTGAGGGCAGTCTCTGTCCTTCTCCACATTTTCTTGGTACTTTTTGAAACCACCTTCCCAGGGGCCAGTTTCACCAAGCAAGGAGAGTAACCAGTACTAGCAGAGAAATGCCCCCACTCCTAATTCCAAAACATCACCCTGCTTTGAGGTGGCCTGGCCATGCTCCTGAAAAGATCCCGTGGGCCCAGGGAGTGCTGGATAAAGTCCTAAGTATTTTCTTTCAGCCCAGATGCTAGTACTGCTGTTAGCCCAAAGCCTACAGCTATGAAAGGGCTCTAAATGGGTCTCACATCCATCTCTCACATCCATCCTTGGTTTCTAACTCCATCTTTCCATATTATAAGGGTTCTCTCCAGACATCAGAACAAGTCCATACTCCATCTGAAAAGCCCGGTCAATGAATTAGAGTTTGTGTGGTAAAGCCCTCAGGTAGACCTGCTAGGAATACCACAGAACGCTATTGGCTCCTCTCAACAGAGAAGAGTTGCATATAATTTCCCCACAGCCCTCCTAGGAGTGCAGTCTATCCTCCATCATCTATCCAAACACAGGCTCACTAGTGACTTCTAGAATTTTCTCTACCTGTATTTCCCACAGTATTACACTGTTCCCTTGAGGAGAGTGATGTATCATCCCAGAAGTTCAAACTTAAGCATAATAGACAAAAAAAAAATTCCTTCAAATTAGTGATCACGTTTGACAATTCTCTGTTCTCAACATTAGTAACACAATTCTTGTTTTTGCTTTTCTTTAATAATTTAAATTAGTTTCTGTTGGGGGAATGGGAAGAAATTGTGTGGGAACTCTTACGCTATCATCTTACTAGGAAATGTCTAGTTCTGTTTGTTTTTATTGCAGACCAACTGTAACTTTTTTTAATGGTAGAAAATTATATATCCAGATGAGACAATGAAAGCACAAATCATGTTGCATGAACCTAAGACTCTGAATCATACAAAATTTCCAAAGAAACCACTTAAATTCCTTCCAAGCAAATAATCAAACCAGTTTTCCAGGGAAAAGTGTACCTATAGTTCCTCAGAGACTTATTAGGATGACCCATATGAAACTGCTGATATTTGATCATTTTTGACAAAAATGTCGATTTCATGTGGTTCAACAATTTAAAAATAACAGCTTTAGACTCAACAATTTAAAAATGTGTGAGTAATACAGATGAAAAATTAACAAAAACAAAAACTAGTACCTAATACCTAATATATAAAAACAGAAAACCTTCATTTTTCAAACCATAGTACCTCTTTATTAGCAAGATGTGGGGGATACCACTGAATTCTATGAGCTAACATTAGAAACTGGCTTTTTATGTTAAAATTACAAAAAATTAAACCCACTTTTAAATTTTATTTTAAAATATATTAAACAATAAAATTCTGACACTGGGAAGAATGTTGATAAACTGGTCCATCCCTCTGTCCTTTAGTACTACAATGAACTATTTCACACAGATAAATATTTAAAAATTTTATATATATTATATATATATCATATATAATATATATCTATGAGGAGCTCCCTTAGAAATAGTTTTCACAATTTAACAAGCTTTACTTTTCAGGAAGTCATTGCCTTTGAAAAACATTTCGCTTCACATTCATCATTCTTAGACAACCATTTTTTAAAAAAGAAGGCCCAGATGAAATTATGGCCAGTTTCTCATTTAAAAATCTCTTAAAAAATAAAAAAAACTGGATTCAGAAAGGGTTTAGAAGAACCAGTCTAGAAAAGCCAAAAGACAAGTAAGCAGGAGTCCGAATGACATAGGTGGAATGGAATTTGAACAGACAATTCTAATTAGAATGCATATAACTAAAAGTTACAAACAAGACGAGGTATCTCATTCTCTAATGTTCCCATCCCTAAGAACTACCTGGAAGAGATCGTTAAAACAGAATTCTGGACCCCACCTCCAGAGATTTTGATACAGTAGGTATGACATGGTGCTTAAGAATTTTAAACAAACACGGCAGCCACCTGGGTGGCTCAGTTAGTTAAGTGTCTGACTCTTCATTTTGGCTCAGGTCATGATCTCAGGGTTGTGATACTGAGCCCTATGTCGGGCTCCATGCTGCGTGTGGAGCCTGCCTAAGATTCTCTTTCTCCCTCGCCCCTGCCCCATCCCTCTTAAAAAAATTTTTCAAACAAGCTCCAAGGTGATGCTGAGACATCTACTCAGCAGCACTAAGGTTACCAATACTGTCCGCAAAGTAGGTCTAGACTCAAGCAGCCTGGAAATTTGTATAGTTCTGCTCTACTACTATCTACTAGCTGCTTCTCTTCTCTCTGGCTTACATGTCAGGACATAATCCTCAAGTTTACACTTGGAGCACAGAGGGATTTCAAAATGTCCAGTGGACACCTATTTCCAAGGTCCTCTTAAGAATTATGTAGAATTACCAAAATCATTCCGTGTTTCTAGAGTATTCCACTCAGGATCCACCATACAAGCATGGATTAGGAAAGACCTGTACCCTTCTAAACTCAAAAGGGAAAATGGAGCTCATAGATACACAGAATCATATACTGCATTTAAAATAAAACAATTAGTAAAATTGCTTTGTTCCCTTACATAATGTTTACACTATGCTTACAAAACAATCCTAACTAGTGAATGAGTACCAGATAAGCTATGGTCGAGAAGTTTTCTGGAATAAAAATCACTATTTGCAAGTTGTCCCCTAAGTAATATAATCATTAACAATGTCATTCAAAACAGACTTCCAGGTAGAGGTTAAAATAAGTTAAAATCTATCCACTTACCTTATAAAACACAATCCCTTAAGATAATCAAATGACGCTGCATATACCTGTTACAACAGACTCCTAGAAATATTTTCTTAATCTAAATAGCTGCAAATTATTTTCCTTGATTGCTCTGAGGACAGGGAAATCTCTTTTTGGCAATTATCCTAAAGTCCCAAATTCCATTATCATAGTGAAATGAGACAGAAAAACAATAAACTGCGTAACCGAGGACAGTGCTTACTACTAGACTATACTTAGCCATATGTTTATAACCATTCTTTACTTTCAAAATATATCAACAATGATTTTATTAAACCTGATTTTTAAAAACTCAACAAGCTATAAGGACCTTGGAGTAAAAATTATCAGTTATGAACTCTTTTCCTTGAGTACTTAAACTTATGAGCAGACATTTTCCAAAGAAGTACTTTGTCCCCAAAGGAAAAATTGTATTCTAAATGATATAATAGTATGTATTTTCCCATGAAGAATCACTCAAGACAGAGCATTACACTCTACATTAGAATTATCTTTATTTAAAAATCGGAATACTGACCATTAGCCAATCCTACACTACAGATTAGCCCTACCAACAAACATCATACCCTTTTTCTGTATCTCCCTTGCTAGATCTGATTATTCCTTTTATGATCGATTTCATGCTTTCTTCTTCCTTCTCTCTTTACTTTCCTCGTTTCTTATTTTCCACCTCTCTTCTGCAAAACCCTTTTCAAATTCTTCTGTTTCTTTCTGAACTTCTTATTTTCACCTACAAATGTCACATCTCTCACCTCTTTCTTCTTTCATAGTATTCACACTGCCCCCATCCACCCTGCAAATATATCCCCACCTTCTCTGTGGTGTTTGTTTTAAATTACTGAGGACTTTTTTCTCCAATTGACATAAGCAGTCCACTTGCCTAGAGACATTAATCTTGCTGTCTTTTGTCTCACTGAAAACAATTGAGAATTTAGGATTTTTCCTTCTTGGAACCATAATGGCAAAAAAAAAAGGGAAATTAGCAGGAAAACATTTCACAATTACTCAATAAATCAGAAAATGAATGTGGAGAGACAGGTAATATCACTCTAAACTCCATTGATGTTGGTGAAATTGTTTATAAAAGTGAAATCTCAGACTCCTTGGATGACAGTATCATGAATGAATTTTATCAAGTTCAAGATCAAGACTTCCAGATACAGATCAAAACAGAGATGCCCCTAGCCTTCCCACTAAGTAAAATAAAAACCCTGGACATTACATATTACAACTACTCAAAGATAGAGAGAAGAAGCCAGGTAGAAGGGACAGTGGAACCCAAGGAACAACACAATAGTAAGTTCTCCGAGTTTCTTCTTTTTGCTTTGTATATTCCAGATAGAGTACTGGAGGAGCCAGCATCATGGAAATACCACAGGAGCACACAAAAACACCCCAAGAAAAACTTGCTCTCTCCAAAGGACTAAGGATGGAGCAACCTAGCAAGAGGGAAAACTCTTAGACAATAAACACTGTATTTCCGACCAAACACCATGAAAACAACCATGGTCCCATCTCCATCCCACTGGCAAAAGCCAAGCACAGGGTCTAGACCCCAGCCCCTGTCCAAGTGAAACAAGGTCTCTCTCTCTCACACACACACACACACACACACACAGGTGATATCAAAAAGACTGTGTGTGGGGCATCTGGGTGGTGTAGTCAGTTGAGTGTCCAACTCTTGGTTTCAACTCAGGTCATGATCTCAGGCTCATGAGATTGAGCCCCACAAGAGCCTCCACACTTAGCATGGAATCTGCTTCAGATTCTTTCTTTCTCTCTGCCCCTCAAGCTCTCTTTCTCTCTAAAATAAATAAATAAATCTTAAAAAAAAAAAAAGGAAAAGACTGTGTGAAGAGTGAGGACTTACACTACCGTTCAGCAGTAAAGGGCCCCTCAAATACTTATCAGTAGAGGCCACACGGAAAACAGTAACAGGGTACTTCTCCCTCTGCCAGCCAAAGTTAATGTCATCAGAGACCTAATAGGGAACCAATCTCCCACCTCTACACAACAATAAGGAAGAACCCCTTCTCACTGGGTATCAACAGAGGACAAGTAAGAAGGATAGACTTCTACCTCATCAGGCATTAATAAGGTGGCACTCCACCTTTGCCTCCAAATCCAAAAATGGTGTCAGAAAAGATCAGCTAAGAGGCACCTGGGTGTCTCAGTTGCTTAAGCATCTGACTTTGGCTCAGGTCATGATCTCAGTGTTTTGGAATTGAGCCCCACATCAGGCTGCCCACTCAGTGGGGAGTCTACTTGTGTCTCTCCCTCTGCCCCTCTCCCTGCTCATGTTCTCTCTCTCAAATAAATAAAATCTTAGAGAAAAAAAAAAAGAAAAAAAGAAAAGGCCAGCTAAGACAGACAACTTAAACAAGACCCAGAGTCTCGTAACATAATACCCAAAATGCCCTGAACAGCTGAAAATCACCCATCTTAGTAAGAATCAGGAAAAGCTCAACCTGAAAGAGAAAAGACAATCAGTAAATGCCAACGCCAAGATGACACAGATGCAGGACTTATCTGATAAAGATTTTAAAGCAGCCATCATAAAAATGTTTCAACAGGCAAATTTTTAAAAATGAAAAAAAAAGGAGAGAAACCCTATGCAAAAAAAATTGAAGGCAGAAGTTACAGAAACAAATGAAAATTTTACAACAGGAAATACCATAACAGAAATTGAAAAAATTTAATGTATGGGCTAACTAGCAGAAGAAAGAAGAAAGAAGAAAGTGTCAGTGAATCTTGAGAAAGACAACCAAAATTGCTCAATCTGAACAACAAAGAGAAAACAGACCAGAAAAAAATTTTTAACAGTCTCAGGGGCCTTTGAAACTATTATAACAAAAGATCTGAGATCTAACATTCCTGTCAACAGAATCCCAGAAGGAAAAGAAAAAGAGAGTGGGCTGGGAAAAGTATTAGAAAAAATAATGGCTATAATTTCCCAAATTTGGCAAAAGGTGTAAACACACATAAAGATCTAAGAAGGTGAGAAAATAACAAAAAAGATAAACCCAAAGAAACCTATGCCAAGAAACAACATAAATGAACTTCAGAAAACTAGAGACAAAAAAAAATTGACAGCAGCCAGAGAGAAATGACACATTATCTACTGGAAAAAAATAACAATAATTTGAGTAACTGCAGATTTCTCCTCAGAAATCATGGCAGCCAGAAAGAAATGGCATGACATTTTTCAAGTACTGGGGGGGGTGGAATAAAAATAACTAGAACTATCAACCCCAAATTCCGCATCTGGCAAAACTATCAAATCAAGACATTCTCAAAGGAAAGCCAGTGGAAATTTTCAAAAGCAAACCAACCCTAAAAAAAATGGCTAAAAGGAAGTTCCTGAAATGGAAAGGATAAAAGAAGGAATCTTGGAGCATCAGGAAGGAAGAAAGAACTGAAAGAGCAAAATAGGGTAAACACCGTGACGTTGCCAAATTATGTCTGGTGGCTGAAGCAAAAAGTATAACATTCTCTATGTACACTCTCAATGTAGAGAAAATATTTTAAAACAATTATGAACTGTGGAGGGTAAAGGGGCTTCAAAGGAAATAAGTTTCTACATTTCACTCAAACTGATAAAATGCCAATAGCAGTAAACCGCGATGTATGTATGTATGTGTGCATTTATTTATTTATATAGAACACCTAGAGCAACCAGTAAAATATCTGTACAAAGGGATACATTCAAAACACTACAGATAAATAATACTGTAATTTTTTAAACATTCAAGAAATCCTTAAGCAGTTAGGAAAATAAACAGAGAAACAACAAAAAAAGAGGGAATAGAGAAAAATAAAATGAAGAGACTTTATAAAGCTTCACATCACTAATCACATTAAATGTTAATAGTCTAAAAATACCAGATAAAAAAGAGATTGGTAGAGTGGATTAAAAATGCATAATCCAGGGATGCCTGAGTGGTACAGCTGGCTGAGTGCCCAACTCTTGGTTTCAGCTCAGGTTCTGATCTCAGGGTTGTGGGATCAAGGTCCACTCAGGGCTCTGCAGTCAGCAGGAAACCTGCTATGACTCACTCTCCCTCTCCCTCTGTCCCTCCATCCCCACTCTCTCTCTCTCAAAAATAAATTTTAAAAAATATATATAATCCAAATATATGTTCTCTATTCCATGCCATGGAATCTCACTCGGAAATTAAAAGGAACACAGGGTACCTGGTGGCTCAGTCAGTTAAGTGTCTGCCTTCAGCTCAGGTTGTGATCCCAGGGTCCTGGGATCCAGCCCTGCCTTGGGCTCCCCACTGATCAAGGAGTCTGCGTTTCCTTCCACCCCCCTCCCTCACCATGTGTGCTCACTCCATCTCTCCCTCTCTAATATATAAATACATAAAATCTTAAAAAATAAAAATAAAAAAAGAACAAACTACTGAAACACCCGACAACTTGGATAGTCTTCAATTATGCTCAGTGAAAAACATCAACTGTAGTAGGTCACATGCTGTATGATTCCATTTGTATAACATTTTCAACATGACAAAGTTATAGAGTAGTTATAGGAGATATAGGAGTAACAGACTAGTGGTTGCCAGGAGTCAGGGAGGTGGGCAGGAGCAGGGGCGATCATAAAGGGGTAGCACAAAGATCTTTATGGTGATAAAATTGCTCTTTACCTTGGTGGTGGTGGTGGTAGTGATGAGAATCTGTACAAGTGACAATATGGCAGAGAACTATACACACCCATAGTGCCAATGTCAATTTCCCATTTTGGCATTGTACATTACACATATATAACTTATAACAAGTAACCTTTAGAGGGAATGGGTGAAGGTTACATTGTATCCCTCTGTACCATCTGCAGCTTCCTGTAATTCTCTAATAGTTTAGTCTTAAATAGTTTCTTAAAAAGCAAAAAAAGAAAAAAACAACAACAAAAAAACCCCACTAAACAAAAAAAAATAACCAGTGGATGAACAATAATTTCTAAGGGCTAAAAGAAAACGGCATTTTCGTCCAGTTAGTCATATACCTGGATGGACATCCTCACAAGATCTGCCATAAAAAAGCAAGAACATCCTGTTTTGCTAAAAGGATGGATAATGGTATTGTATTCTCTTGTCTAGCATGTATGTGTGCAGCAACATTTACTGGATTAGTTCATAAGCAGACAAATGGTAATGGCTAATTCACATGCAAATGTGATTAAAAAGACATGATGCAGAAATGAAAATACTTTACTGGCTTCATCATTCTGTTGTTCATCAATTTAATAATGAAAATGTTTTGCAATTAAGAAGCAAATAAGACAGCCACCTTCTCCTTCAACAATATTATCAGCAGCAAAATTTTCACAAGTTTTGTGTTTTGATGATTCAAGTGCAAAAGAACTAGAATGAGGAGTTAAACATACTAAAGATGTATTTAAAATCAAGAATTAGGGGGCACCTGGGTGGCTTAGTTGTTAAGCAGCTGCCTTCAGCTCAGGTCATGATCCCAAGGTCCTGGGATAGAGTCCCACATCGGGCTCCCTGCCTGCTTCTCCCTCTCCCCCTTCCCCTGCTGTGTTCCCTCTCTCGCTGTGTCTCTGTCAAATAAATAAATAAAATCTTTTAAAAAAAATTATCAATGAGCGCCTGGGTGGTTAAGCAACTGCCTTCGGCTCAGGTCATGCTCCTGGAGTCCCGGGATCGAGTCCCACATTGAGCTCCCTGCTCAATGGGAAGTCTGCTTCTCCCTCTGACCCTCCCCCCTCTCATGCTCTCTCTCATTCTCTCTCACTCAAATAAATAAAAATCTAAAAATAAAATTATTTTTAAAAATCAAGAATTAGAATTTACAAGCAGGGTGTGTTCCAGGTTCATGTATGATAGTTGATGAGCAGTTAGTTGTGCTCAAAGGACGTTGCCCATTTCAATTTGTATACCTACCAAGCCATAGAAATGTGCAAAAATTTGACTTTGCTAAATTTAAACTATTAAAATCTACAATAAAGTTGTTTTTCCCAAACAGCCTTTATTCTTATTTCTGTATTATCTGTATCACTTACAATAAAAATAAATGAAGGTTGTTCACTGGACCTGGATGATAAACAATGATAAAAATCATAATATATCACCTGATAATCGTATCATAATTAAATGATAAAACATCATTCTTCCTGGTAAAATGAGGGTTTTTAGACTGATTTTAGGGAAACTGCCACTTCCATCCACAGTTCACCACTTTCCACCCTACTAAAGGCAAACCTCAATGTTTGGGTTTCTACTCTAGAACCACACTGCGGAAGGGCAGAAAGGATCAAGGAGTTCAAAAACCATCACATGATTTAGTCCACTCTAACAAAGTGACCTATTAGAGTAATAGCTCATCCACACTCTTAATCCAACTCTACATCTCTTTCATCTAATGAGCTAAGGGCACACAGACAGGCTGGCCCCGCTCCTACAAAAAACACACCCTGAAGTTCTCATTTATAGGCTGAGCATACTTCTCAAAAATTCCTTAGGACCCTCCTGAAGTTTTTCATACACTATGAAATTTCACCACATTTGCTTACCTTGGTGCTCATCTATCCTCGCTTCTTCACACAGCTAACACCGTAAGCCCTCATTTTACCCTTCACCAGGGTTAGGACATAACTCGTCTCTGTGCCTTCTGGTATTCATCTCCAGCTATTCTCTGGATGATCAAACAGCTTACCTTCCAAGCTGGAAAAACTGGAGTGACTCCTGACTTAACTCTCCAACATCATCTGTAATGTAACTCAGGATTATTTCTTGCTTTAACATTATCAAACTGCTTGGGTCTCTCCAAACCCAGTACAAGTTTTACCCCTCTCAGTGCATGCTGTCTGCTTATTAGACCTACCCTTCTTTTTCTTCATTTGATGAAATTCGATTCATCCTTCAAAATATTCCTTGGTTGTCCTCCCTATGAAGCTTTCTTTGACCTCTGTCCTGTGTTTAGCTCTTTATCTGTTTTTTAATGATTTGCTGGGGGAGGGGTGCTAGAGGGAGAGGGAGAGAAGCAGACTCCCCACTGAGCCTGGAACCTGATGATGCCATGCTTGATCTCACAACCCTGAGATCATGACCTGAGCTGAAATCAAGAGTTGGATGCTTAACCAACTGTCACTCCTCTTTATCTTAATTACACTCCTATTTTAAATCTCCTACACTGTACTATAATTACATATATATCTCCTTTTCCCTACTCTGAGTTCCATGATGGCAAATATGTCAGGAATTCCCAAGACCACACCTAGGTTCACTGATTCAATAGAAGGACTCACAGTACCCAGCGTACAGTCATATGAGCGAAGGGAAAAGGCACATGGGTAGAAGTCTGGAGGAAACCAGGTACAAGCATCCAGGTCTTCTCCCAGTGGAGTAATACGGGACACACTTAATTCCTCCAGCAATGAATTCTCACAACACAGGCAAAGTGTCACCTACCAGTAGAGCTCACTAGAGACTCAGTGCCTATGGTTGTTACCGGAGGCTAGTCATGTAGGCACGCTCTGCCTAGCACATACCAAAATTCCAGACTTTACGAAGGAAAGCAGATGTTCAGCATAAACCAAATTGCTTGTACAAATAATTTAGGCACAATAAGCCACTCTTATCACGTGGGCTAAGTTTTATATCAGTGTTTACCAGCCAAGTTCCCAGATGCCAGCTGAGAGGTCCAACCTTGCAAGCAGGCCTTTCTAATGATAAGCAGTCTCAGCTCTGTTGTTAACTCTCTTTACAGCTGGAATCACATTTTAGATTTTCTTCCCCTAAATGTCGATGCCTTGTAAAATGCTAGGTAATTAGGAGCTATGCCAGTGAACTACAAATCCTATTAAAAAAAAAAAAATATATATATATATATATATATATGAAACTGGTAGGTATAAAACTTGTCATAGCTTTATTTATATGGTTAAGCTAATGATGGTAATTATATAATAGAATGTTTTGGACCCACTAAAAACCATGACACGAGAAACATCTGTGATATATTAAGCAAAAATGTAGGTTATACATCATGCCTGATAGGATACCAATTACACTTAGGTACAGTAGCTCTCAAGCTTTTTGGTCTCAGAACTCCCTCACAGTCTTCAAAATTAGAGGACCCCAAAGAACTTTTGTTTATGTAAATTATACCAATATTTACCATATTAGAAATTAAAACCAATTAACATGTAAAATATTTAAAATTATTTTAAAAAGAATAAACCCTTTACATGTTAACATAAATATTTTACAAGAAATAACTATTTTCTAAAACAAAAATTTAGAGTGACATGTGCTCAAATCTCTCTAATGTCTAGCTTAACAAAAATTCAGCTGAATTCTCACAGCTGCTTCTGCTATTTCTTTTGAGAATGAAAAAGACAATAACCAAGTAACTTATCAGTATTTCTACAAGAATTTCTACAAGTCTTGACTTCATGAACCTCCTCAAAAGGTCTGAGGAATCCTCATATCCTTGAACCACACTATGAGAACCAGCAGTCCAGAAAAATGAAAAATATACCAAAAATGTTAACATAGCTCTACCTGCTAGATTCAGTTGACTAGCATTCTATTTCAGATTTCTGTGCATTTATATTCTATTAAATAAGACTGATCTGATAGCTTTTTTTTTTAATGCTATTCTTGTCCACTACCGGTTTAAGGGTGCAACATACATTATCCATGTACTTCATTAAACAATGGAGCCAAGACTGGACAATTATTCATATCCCCAAAGCTTGGCTGGCAGTCTTTCAAAAGCCATCACAAAAAATTCAGTTAGCTAATGTTCTGTAATAATCCAGTGTTCTCAATTTAGTCCTCCTCTAATATGTCAACCATGAATAATATCCTTTCAGAGTTAAGAATACATCAAGCATACATTTCCACACAACCTCTGAGCATAGCACATGCTTAAGCAGCCTTCCAACCTGGAAAAATTAGATTAGGAAAATGTTTTAGGAAATGGATGGTAGCCAACGAAGCTGAACATAAAATAATACCATACCAAGCCCAAGGGCTAAATCTGCCAACTTTAATACGTAAGTAAGAAAGGCAACTGGCCTACTTGGCAGAATTTAGGTCTATATTCTAGCCCCTCTTCAGGTTCTGTTTTAAAATTAGGCCCTTATAATACCTCAGATATTAAAAGAGTTCTCTCTCTCTCTCTTTTTTTTTTTGGAAATTCATATGGCAAAAACTTTATGCCATGATTTTATGTGTATATATTTAGAGCTTGAAGAATCTTAGGTGTCATGGGTCTCAAGCCTGCCTACAAATCAGAATCACCTGACAGAACATTTAAAAAGTGCCCAGGGGACTTCTAACTTCTACCGTAACAGCCTGAGGAGGCCAACAGATCCTCTTCCTAACAGCAACTGAAAGCTTGCCAAACCAGTCAAAAAATAACCATTTCAGTGCTCTGGAAATCAACCGGAGACATAGAACAAATGGTTTTATTCTTGAGGACACTGTACTTGGACTAAGACCAGAGTTAAGTATGTGACTTTTTTTTGCCAGGAGCTGCTCTCATCCCTCCTCAGCTGTAAGTTCAACAAGGCAGGGGGAGCCCTTGAAACCGACAGATTCACTGTCACTGCCTGGAGGGCTCACTTGATTAGGAGTGTGCATCAAAGTGGCAATCTCTGAGGCAAATGAAAGGGAGGGTCAGCGGCTCCGCCAGCCTGAGGCTACTGTACTATATGGAGCAGGCAATGGAAAGGCAGACCAGCCAGGAGACTTAATGAGAAGTTCCAGAGAGTGAGAGAGTGAGAGGGAGCTTAAAAAGCTCTTCACAGTTCAGGTTGAGTGGAAGCTATAAGCATGCACAGCAAAGACCAGCATGGGCCCAAGCCACCCACACACGTCTGGCTGACAGAACCCATGCACACACACACACACAGAGAAACTGACTTTCTAGAGGCAAGAGGGAAGTAAAGCCAAGGCAGACTTGAGAACAGCCTCAAGTATGACTTCTCCCCCAAGTACCCGTCAGCAGACAACGGAGGTCTTACCAGCTCAAACTTTTTGACTACAACCACTGACCAATCTTTGGGTGAACACTATTCTGTGCGCTTAAAAATAAGAACAAATCAAAAGTGTAGAGAGATTATAAGCAGCCATATACTGTGGGAAAGGTGGATTTTGGAGAGTTAGCCCTGTCAAGTTACTTAACAAATAAGGAAGCAAAACCACCAACAGCTTCAGGGATAAAATTTTAAAAGAATCTACATTGCATCAATATATTATCTAAAATATACAGTAGTCAACAAATATTTACAAGACATACAAAGAAAAAAGAAAGTGTGACCTGTACTCAGGGGGAGAAAAATTAAAAGCAGTCCACAGAATGTTCTCTGACTGTTCCCAGATGTTGGATTTAATAGATGAAGACTTCAAAACAGCTACTATAAAAGAACTAAATAAAACCACATTTACAGAATTAAAGGCAAGTGTGATAAAACTGATGAAATGAAGAGAGAAAATAAAGGGGTAGAAATTATAAAACAAAATGGAAATTCTGGAGTTGAGGCTCAACCCCACATTTCTGATGACAAAAGAATCTATGACTTTGAAGTTAGATCATTAGAAAGTATCCAGTCTGAAGAGAGAAAAAAGACTGAAGAAAACTGAGCTACTACCAAGCATACTCAGGAGAGGAGAAGAAGTGGTAGAAAAACATATGGAAAAAGTAGTGGCTTTCCACAAACTAGAAACAGAGGGGCACTTCCTTAACTTGAGAAAGAATGTCAACAAAAAAAGTCTCCACCTAATACCACACTTAATGAGAAAACTAGATCCTCTCCTATTAAGAACAAGAGCAAGGCAAGGATGTCTGCTCATCCCACTCCTATTCAACGTCATCCGGGAAGTCCTGAATGATGCAATAAAACAGGGGAAGGAAATAAAAAGTACATAAATTGGGGGAAAAAAACAAAACTTTGTTTGCAAATGACATTGTCTACATGGCACACTCCAAAGGTCAACCAAAAAACACCTGGAACTAACAAGCAATTATAGCAAGGTTTCAAGACACAAGGTTAATATACAAAAACCAAGTGCTTTCTTAGATACGGGTAATAAACAATTGGACTTGAAGTTAAAAACACAATACCATTTACATTAGCATTCCCCCCAAATTAAATACTAGGCCATAAATCTAACAGAATATATACAGGATCTATGTGCAGAAAACTACAAAACTCTGCTGAAAGAAATTAAAGAAGATCTGAATAGATATTTCATGATGTCTTTTCTTCCCAATTTGATCTATAGAAGAAAAAAAATCAATAAAGCCAACAGTTAGTTCTTTGTAAAAATCTTCCCCCAACAAACAAACAAACAAACAAACAAACCCAGGTTCAGATGGTAGTATCTATGGTTGATTCAACATCAGAAATTGATATTATTCCAGGAGATCCTGGCTGGCTCAGTCAGTAGAGAATACAACTCTTGATCTCAGGGTTGTGAATTTGAGCCCCATCTTGGCCATAGAGATTATTTTTAAAAAATAAATACTTTTAAAAAGAAATTAATACATGTTAACAGAATAAAAGACAAAAAACATGAATTTTAATAGATGCATTAAAAACATTAGACAAAATCCAGCACTCATTTATGATTAGAAAAAAACCTGTAATTCACACCACACTTAATAGGAACAGGGCAAAGATGTTCATTCATATGACTTTTTTTTTTTAAGTAGGTTCCATGCCCAGCAGGGAGTCCAATGTGGGGCTTGAACATGCGACCTCCACGATCAAGACCTGAGCTGAAATCAAGAGTCAAATGCCTAACCGACTGAGCCACCCAAGCACCCCCATTCATGTCACTTTTATTTAGTGTTGCACTGGAGTTTCTAGCCAATACCATAAAGAAAGGGGGAAGAGGGTGGAAGAAAGGGGGGAAGAGGGAGACAGAAAAAGAAATATAAATTTTTCAAGTTTTTAAGGGGGAAGGGCAATCAGATAATATACCAAAAACAACAGGACTTATCTCGGTAACCACACAGGATGCTACAATACAATACAGGCATGTCTTAAAAATTCAAAGGAAACATTTTTCAAATTAAAATCCTTTACCCAGACACCAATTTAGTATGAAACTAGAATTTGAAAATATTCAAAAGTGGGCGACTGGGTGGTTCAGTGGGTTAAGCCTCTGCCTTTAGCTCAGGTCATGATCTCAGGGTCCTGGGATCGAGTCCCGCATCGGACTCTCTGCTCAGCCGGAAGCCTGCTTCCCCCTCTCTCTCTCTTTCTGCCTCTCTGCCTACTTGTGATCTCTCTGTCAAATAAATAAAATCTTAAAAAAAATATTCAAAAGCATGTAACTATTCAGGAAGCTACTAGAGAAGGTGCTCCAGCAAAGCAAAGGAAAAAGTCAAGAAAGAGAAAAACTCATGATCTGAACATGGAAGCTCAAAAGGGAGGCAAAGGGAACTCCCAGGATAAAAAAGGACAGAGTTCAGGAAGACACTAACTGGAAAGAAAATAAAACGGATAGGTTATCTGGCAGAGTAAAGCATCTATAGAGAACTATAGCAGACATACGGCATCGACGATCAACTGGAAAAAATAGGCAGAAAATCATACAGAAGAATGAGACAACTATTAACACCAGGAAAAACAAAGTTGTACAATGAAGGAAAGGTCCAATACTTGACTCAAAAGTAAGATATAGGGGCGCCTGGGTGGCTCAGTCGTTAAGCGTCTGTCTTCGGCTCAGGTCATGATCCCAGGATTCTGGCTGGGATAGAGCCCCACATCCGGCTCCCTGCTCTGCAGGAACCCTGCTTCTCCCTTTCACACTCCCCATGCTTGTGTTCCCCTCTCTCACTGTGTCTCTGTCAAACTAAAAAAAAAAATATAGATATATTTACTTGATGCCAATAATGTAAATATGGAGCGATGATTTAGCTGAAAATTGCCACGTAACCATACTGGAAGAGTGAGAATGAGAAAGGGAATGAGAGCTAAACATTCACCTATCATAGTCCACAGATGATACCTAAAATTAAAAAAAAGAAAATCAAGAAATAACAGATATATGTAATTTATAAATCTGGAAGTATCAAAAAGAACAGCCAAAAGAACTATATAATAGTTCCTTCTAGGAACTGAGACTAGAACAGTACAAAGAGATTAAGCTGGACACCATTCTTTCAATACACCCTTTCAGTGTTATCCAATATTTTTTAACCATGAGCATATTACACTTTCATAAAAATGATACTTAATTTAAATGCACAAAACACACAAACAGATAGTAATAACATGGCTTTAACTGAAGAGCCTAGAACCAGATGATCTGGCTCTGTTTAATTAGAATACGAGGAGAAAGAACCATGAGAGATCATGATCACAGAATTCAGGAACAGAGTTGGACAGAAAGAGTAGAGAGGAAACACTGGCAGGGGGCTGAGGGTATTTCTTTCCTGACTTCCAAGACCAGTTCGTGGCTGTCACTGAGCACAGTGAAAGGCTGGAAAGGAGGTGCCAGGAAGTGTCAAAAGACAGCTAGAGATCACGGATCATGGGAGTGCTAAGGCATTTAAGCTAGAATCTATGGACAGGCAAGGCTGTGGCAAAGAGGGTGAGGAGAGGAACATTTGCAAAAGTAAAAAAAAAAAAGGCAACACTTTTGGGTTCACATCAGGTGCTCAGGATGGTGGTAACGTAGAAGATGAAGACGAGCTAAATCCTGGAGAGCACAGAGATGCCAGGATTAGAAATGAGAGCTGTACATAAAATTGGTCTGTCCTCATCTCACACAACCTCTCAGCAGCATTCCACATGACCGACCACTTTTCTCCTTGAAACACTTCCCTCCATCAGTTTCTTTGGTATCACAATTTCCCAACATTCTTCCTACTTCTCCTCGGAGATGCGAGTCTGACAGGGCTCAATCCTGTAAGTTCTCTCATGCATTCCTGTGACTTTAAATCTCACCTGTATGCCAATAATACCAAAATGTACATCTCCAGCTCAAGCATCTCAAATTAATCACAGAACTCTTGATGCCCATCTCTGCTCCACACTCCCTCTTAGTGGGCTTTATCTACAATGACTTTGTGTTCTTTCAACATGCCAAGCTCATTCTTTTTTTTTAAACAAGATTTTATTTATTTATTTGACAGAGAGAGTGCACAAGTAAGGGGAGCAGCAGGTAGAGGTAAAGGGAGAAGCAGGCTCCCTGCTGAGCAGAGAGCCCAATGCGGGGCTCGATCCCAGGACCCTGGGATCAGGACCTGAGATGAAGGCAGACACTTAACCGACTGAGCCACCCAGGCGCCCCAATGCCAAGCTCCTTCTTACTTCGGGACTTTCATACCTGGTACTCCTACTGCTAAGACTCCTTTTCATTCTACTTCTCTGGTCTCAATTAAACTGTCACCTCCTCAGAGAGGCCTTCTTTGACTATCTGTATTAGCCCTCATTCCAACCTCTGGCATTCTCACATTAGCCTGTCTTACCATCAGTATTCATTGCTATTCAAAATAATCTAGACTGTTCAGTTGGTCAAATATTATAGGGTAACTCCCTCCCTACACCCTTAGTATCTCTATAAATAGATGATATCCTTGCTGTCACAGAGCCTATCTTGTTCACCACTATATTGCTGGTGCCCAATGGAACAGGACCTTCTTTGTGCTCAATAAACACTAGGTAAGTGAATGATTTAATGAAGCTAAAGAGAGGGAAAGGAGCAATATGAAGAAAGCTACTTACAAATCCACTAGCATTATGCCCACAAACCCATAATTGCCTATAACTAATAAGATTAGTATATTTCCTTCAAGATCTAATTCACTACTACAGCAGTTTAAGCACTAAGACAGTTCAGGATATTAACTTCTAGATAGTCCCCCCAAAAGAACAGGGAAACACAATGCACATCCAAGAAGAAACTTTCTTTAAGGAAGGTGAAAGGAGGACATCTTAGAGTGTCTTATTTCTACTTTATCTCTAATCTTAGTTTTCTGGTAAGGAAACCCAGGTCATCTTTACTCCTTGTATCCAATTGGTTCAGAAAGCGCAAAACTCATTTCCCTTGAGAAGAGGGTTTATTAACCTTCAGATCTTAATCAGCACACTGAAAGATAACTTCCTTTCATTACTGCTTCAGCAAATGCTTGTTACCACCTCAGGAAATGTTTCTCCTCTCCTCACGGTTTATCCTCCTTTCCTTTTTTTTTTAAATTTATTTTTATTTATTTTTAAAATATTTTATTTATTTATTTGTCAGAAAGAGAGAGAGCACAAGCAGGCAGAGTGGCAGGCAGAGGGAGAAGCAGACTCCCTGCTGAGCAAGGAGCCCGATGTGGGACTCGATCCCAGGACCCTGGGATCATGACCTGAGCCGAAGGCAGCTGCTTAACCAACTGAGCCACCCAGGCATCCCTATCCTCCCCTCTTAAGGCATTGATTGCAATCCTGTGCCTGTTCCACACTTCTGATTAATGCACTGGACTGTGCTCTCCCTCACAGGTAGGCAGGTGCACAGTGATTCTGAATAATGTTTCTAGATCACTGAACTTCACTTCCCAGCACAACTGAACCAGTTTCCCTGTTTTGCCCAAACATGGCCAATCACTATCACGGTCTTTCAGTTCACTAATAGGGTAACTGCATGTTTATCTTTGCTCGGGACTGTTGCAATTTACAACTATTACCCCAGCATAACTGTTCATAGCACTTCCTTTACTCCCAAGTGCCCCATGTTGGACATAGTATCACCCTAACCACAGAGGAAATAAGTAATGTCCAATGTACTATTGTCTATAGTCACACAACTGATTATGTGACCACGGAATAGTGTGAATTTAATGAAAATCAACTAACAATAACATTCCCATTACTAGACATCAAAAGCCAAGTGTCCCCAAACATTTAAAATGAGAAATACAATGTGGATGTTGAAGAGAATGATAACACAGAAGTTTTGATGTCGTGTCCTAACCCTTATTGACCATGTATGTAGGGACAAACAAAAAAGTCACATCTGCTGTGCCATGACCTAAACTCTAAAAGACAAACTTCTGAAGGAACAAGGATGAAAATGTTATGTACGTAGTTGAGAAGAACTTGGATCAGAATCTTGCTGGGAGCTAGAGAACAGAAAGGTACGAAAAGAGGCTATAGTGTGACATCAGTGAAAACAATGGAGTAGGGATTTCCAGGCTGTGCTCCCCTGCCCCAGAAAGAGTAAAATAATGTGAGTAAAAAAACCCAAGATGTTTTTATGCATACAGAAAAATGCCTGCATGATACTATTACATATATAGCATAATGGTATCTGTGTAAACATTTTAAAACACACACATATACAGACATGCATACACATACAATTATGGGGTTGACAGACATAAATCAATGTAATAAAAAATGGATTAGAAGAATACACAAACAGGGGCACCTAAGGTGGCTCAGTCGGTTAAGCCATCTGACTCTTGGTTTCAGCTCAGGTCATGATCTCAAGGTCATGATATTTAGTCCACCTCATGCTCCATGGGGAGTTTGCTTGAGATTCTCTCTCTCCCTCTGCCCTGCCCCCCACTCAGGCATGCACCTGTGTTCTCTCTCTCTCTCAAATAAATAAATAAATAATCTTAAAAAAAAAAGTTCATGATCTAGGCTAAATCCTAGTTTATTTTTGCTGGCTACTAGCAATCACTGCTTCTTCTTATAAGTATTCATAGGGGGAGCCTGGATGGCTCAGTCAGTTGGGAGGCCGACTCTTGATTTTCGCTCAGGACGTGATCTTGGGGTCCTGGGACTGAGATCCCTGTTGGGCTCCGTACTCAATGGGGAGTCTGCTTCAGGATTCTCCCTCTCCCTCACAGTCTCTATAAAATAAATAAATCTTAAAAAAATTTTTAAATAAATAAATAAGCATTCACGGTCTTGAAGTGTATCGCCACAAATGCCAAACTCTGTAATTAGCAATACCCACCTTTTCCTTAAAAAAAAAAAAAGAAAGAAAGAAAGAAAGAAAGAAAGAAAGAAAGAAAGAAAGAAAAGAAACAAACAACCCGGTTGGCCTGCATTTTGCCTTGGAGCACTTTTCCCAAACTTTAAAATTGCCCCATGATCATTACCAGTAGAATGAAAATTAAAATTAAAAACATAAACAAAAAAAGCCTCCACAGAGCTCAAGTGACTTTTCCAAAATCAAGGAGGAAGCTACAAGGGAACCAAGGTCTCTAGACTCATTTCTCCCAAATGATAACACTGCTATTATTCCTGGAAAAAGAAAACCAAGAACAGCATCTTAAGAGTTTAATAACCTCTACACCCACCCTGTCTTTCACTTCTGGAAAGAGATCAAATCCTATTAATTCCAGAGTAACTCTGATCCTTTGCAATCGCTGGAGTTCTATCTGGATCTTCTCTATGACTTTCAAATAGTTCAAATCTGTTACAGTAAAAAATTCTACACATTTGATATTGTATCTGACCCTCAATAGGACTCACTCCTAGAAAATGGTTTCAAAGTAACTTAAGTTCCACACTGCAAACCTACATTTTCTAACTACCAATAAAAATGTTGCCTTAGGTTTACCTTAATCATTAATTCTGTTATAGATTAAAATATATACTAGTCAAGCCTATGCCTTCAGCTATGATTGACTCCATGTCAAGGTTATTTCAATAAGCACAACTGACAATGGTCTAGTTTTCACATTCATAATATACCAAATTTGTGATAGTCATTGATAATGTGTTTTAACCAAAGCCACCAGATTTATAAGTGTCTTAATCTGCATCAAAGCAATAAACCTAAATTCCTAAAGACTAATATTCTATCTACTCCTGAGCCAAAAAAAAAAATTATGCCATTCTAAACTATTACACACATTTTGCTAGGAAAACACTTTAACAGCTGTACTCAACAACAAAACAAAAATCCATCATGACTCAAGTTAACACAGGCTTCTTCCAGAAATGCTGGCAACCAATAACATAGACATTTCAACTTAAAGGTAACTTTGCTAGACTATACAACAGATTATTTGCATGACTTAAGTATCCTTTAACTACTGGCAGGGTGAACTAACTTTTTAACCTAAAAACAATCAAGGTAAAATGGATTTCTGTTAACTTTATTGAAAACTGAAACCTCATACTTTAAAAAAAAGTGTAACCTCAACAAATTGGGCTTAAATACGATTAAATACTAGCAAAGGAAATACTGTTTTAGAAAAAGCACATGAAAAAATCACATTAGGTGACCAACAAAATGCGACTTGCTGAAACTCCTATGGAGACTCCATTTAGGTAATGCATTCTATGCACAGGAGGCAGGAGGCAGTCTGTCTCTAAGATCTGCTTCCAATGATACAAGTCATGGCATCAGATACACCTGGGCTCACATCCTATGTTCTATCATTCTCAGATTAAACAGTGGGATTAAATAATTTACTGGTTGCCTGAGTGTCTCCATGTCAAATAGGGATTTTTTTTTTAAGATTTTTAAAATTTATTTGTCAGAGAGAGAGCCAGCACAAGCAGGGGGAGTGGCAGGCAGAAGGAGAAGCAGGCTCCCTGCTGAGCAAGAAGCCCAATGCGGGACTCGATCTCAGGACTCTGGGATCATGACCTGAGCCAAAGGCAGATGCAGATGCTTAACCTACTGAGCCATCCAGGTGTCCCTGAAATAGGGATTTAATACTCACCTACTTCCCTCAAGCTGTTGTGAGAACTACATGAAACCATGGATGCAAACATAGCCAAGAAATGGTATTCTTCATTGTTTCCAAGTACCAACCCTATGCTTATGTTCGGTCATGAAACTACATGCTTATTTCTCCTGAAATGACAGCAGTATACAGCAATAACAGAGTTCTAATCAGTATCAGTTTTTTTGCAAAGTCATTTCCAAACTAATAGGACCTTACCACTGATTGAAAGTAAAAAGGGGGAAATATGAATGGACAAGACATTTGGGGAAATAGTACAGAGCTACAAAAGAGACAATCTGAGATAAGTGCAAATTATGATAGGTAACAACAAACAGGAAACTTGACACCACAGGTCCTGAAGGTCAACTTTTTAAGTTTACCCTCCACTGACATAACGAAAGAACAACGTACCAGGGAAAAGTCCATCATGACAGCAAGCCACCAGACATAGAGTTTATGATTATGATATTTTGTGGAACATTTATCTCTTTTTCCATAACTCATACGCAGGACTTGTGAAGAATTTTTTAAAAATAATTTTTGGTACTCTGAAATAGCAATCCAGGTGCCAAAAGAAGTTTCTGTGCACAGAGGCTTGCCAGGACTCACAAAGAGGTAAATTCAAGAAACTATTGCCTGTTTGCCACAGTGAAGAAAGATAAACTAGCAGGCAAACTCTTATCCTGGGTAACAAGTCCCAGACTGCTGAGTTCCCTGCTAAACTCCAATCCTATTGGAACTCCTGTTTAGAAAGAGCTGGAGTTCATCAACATACAGCAAAGTTGTAGTGAATGATGAAACCTCACACAGAAGGGAAAGTAAAACACCACAATGTGATCAGTCAAATCAGAAAAACCGACCAATGACCATTTCCTACAAACAAGAGCAACACTTTTGTCCATCATTAAGTTTTATGGGCACCCAAATTTTGGTCTCTAATACAATTCCTTCTAAAAGAAACTAGGACTCTTCAGGCATAGCTAATTCCACTTCTATTGATGGGGGAGAGGGGAATCAGGATGTGTCTATGAGCATGGAAATAGGACAGCAAAGCAAGGATGCTTTCAAAGATGGCAGGGAGAGTCCTCAAGAAATAGACAGCCTAAAAGGATCTCTAGTAGACAAGTGGGGACTATGTGGGCATTTGAAGAAAAAAATTACATTTAGTGGATATAAACCTATTCTGTAAATAGTACTAAAAAAGGGAAAAATAAAATATTCAAAAACATGCTGAAGGTGAAAAAAGATAAAGAACAGAACATGGTTAATTTTCTGTTAATTTAAACAAGTAGAAGACCGTCAATACACTTGAGTATTTGTTTCCTCTAATAAGCATGTCTGCTTATAAACTGTAGACATAAATTTTATCTCTGTCTACCAAGAAATGGGGGGTGGGGGTGGGGTTCTGTGCAAGCTCAAACTTTAGAAAAAAATAAGAAACGTAACAAGAGCAAGTGGATGTGGGAAAATGATCTGAGTAATGGTCACACAAAGAAATTTGGTTTAAAAAAAAATACTCCATGATCTGTCCTAAAATGATCAAACTCCTAGACTAATCTCTTAGAGGAAGAAAACTCTAGGTGGCCTTCTAATCACAAGATTCCAATAAGGCATGCTTAAGTTTGCAGTATCTTTACCAGGTCAGGGTAATGATAAGAGGACAATTAAGAATCCTATTCCAGAGGGAAAATACCAGCATGGAAAAAACCGAAAATCTATATTAGCAATAGGAGCTTAAATGGCCTTATTAACCTAACAAGTTAGGTTTAATTGCAGAAAAGGACCCAACTAGATAATAAGCAGCCCAGATTTAAATCATCTTGGGAGAAGCAACCAGGTCCCCTGCCCCATTCAAGACTCCGTCAATAACCCTGACCATGTTTAGCATAAGTGGTCTCAGCAGACATTCACTTTTTTTCTCCCAGGCTGGTGAGGTTTCTAAAACCTCAGAAAGGTATAAAAATAAGAATTCCATAACCTTATGAAGGTTCAGAAATAAGGAAATGAATGAAGCCGATGCTATTGGTGGTTTAGAAAAGTTTAAATATAAATATGCGTGTAAGTTTTGCAATATATGTACTTGTTTGTCTACTGATTGAGATGTTTGAAATTCAAACGCAACAGCTGTACTGGGGCAGCTGGGTGGTTCAGATGGTTAAGTGTCTGCCCTTCTGCCTTTGGCTCAGTTAATGATCCCAGGATCCTGGGATTGAGTCTGGCGCCAGGCTCCCTGCTCAGAGGGGAATCTGCGTCTCCCTCTGCCTCTCACCCTGCTCGTGTGTGCATGCTCGTACTCTCTCTCTCATTCCCTCACTCTCACTTTCAAATAAAATCTTAAAAAAAATAAACAGCTGTACTTTAAAACCTACCCAAAAAATGTACCCAAGTCTAAAGAAATAAGGTATCTCATTGGAAGTAAAATTCAGGACAAAGTCATAAGACAATGGCCCTCTTCATCATGAATTCTTGTCTAGCTCTTCGGATCTCTCACCTCCTTCCCTGCCATCATATGTGCTTCTGATCTCACAGAAGCTGCCAGTCCCTAGACCCTTCTGATTCCCCCAGTCTCTTCCCACTTTCCTTCCACCCTTTATGCATAAGATCAACACTTCTGGTCACTCAGGTCAAATGCTACTGCCGTTCAAGTCTTCTGCCACTTGTACGCACCATGGTTCAACCCAACATCACCCTCTCTGTTATCACAGGGAATACCTTTCTCCTATCAAATTTCTCTTCATCCTTCAGACCGACTCACATGTCACTTATAAGGAGCTTTCCTAGGACCCCTTATCAGAATGAACTGTTTCTACCTTGATGCTATCACAGCACTGTGTCCACATCTCTATGAGAGCAGAAAGAACAATATTTATTCCCAGTACGGGGAGGGGGGGGCTCTAGTAACTTGCATCGCCTCATAGGGCAGGTCTTGCTCTTAAACACCCTTGCATTCCCACAGCTTAGTACAAGATGGGAAAACACAGCATTAGGTAAATCCTGGGCAAGCAGAAAGGCTAAATGCAAATGGCAATATAGAAATGAAATCCAAGACTTGGGTCCTTCAGAGAAGTACCATGAGAGACGCTATATGGGCAACTTTTAGATCAAACACCAAAAAAATTAGGTATCAACACACACCAAGACACACAGTGCCAAAATGTTCTCCTTCCAGGGTTTGTTGCACAGATGGTGCCCACTTGGTGACAATTCACAGAGCTATACTCCTACAATTGTACACTGATTATATGTATGTTATATATACTTCAATTAAAACATTTACTTGAAGAAATAAAATTGCTCTGAAGATAGTAAGTATCAAAACCTGCTGAAATGAAGATACACAGGCCAACTCAGTGTCCTCCTGGCTAGAAAACTGTATCCTATCACCTCCACCGTGAAGAGAGAAAAAAGCCTGGCATGTGAATATTTACTACTTTTTAAACTGGAAAAATAAGAATACTGACTGCAATTTGCTTTAAATTACTTTCTAGCTTTCTGTCAAAAAGGTATAAACTGGGTGGCTCAGTCAGTTAAGCGTCTGACCTTGGACTTTGGCTCAGGTCATGATCTCAGGGTTGTGAGATAGAGCCCCGTGTTGGACTCTGCATTGGGCATGGAGCCTGCTTAAAATTCTCTCTCTCCCTCTGCTTCTCCCCCTTTTATATACATTTATATGTGCACACACACACATATACATACATGTATATAAATGTAAAAATAAAATATAAAATAAAACTGCTTAAAAATTGGCCTACCTTTTATCTTTAGGTTTTGAAAATTACATATTAAGTTTAGGATGCGAACAAAATATACTTCAGCAAAAGAGAGACAAAATTTCCTTTTCCTGAATAAGTTATTTAAATCTAAATGGCAATCAAATCGACTTGACCTCCAGACTTTCATGTTTACAACATAGGTGGCAACTACAGCTTTCTTCCAAAATATTAATTGATTTCCCATGGTTTAGAGAAAAAAATAAACTAAAATTAAACTTAAAAAAAAACCAACTCTATAAACTCTATCTAGTTTATAGAGTTATTATTCAAGACCCAGCATAATGCTGGACAGAAAATATGTACTTAAATACTGTACTTAAAAATGTACACAAATTTTAAGTACGAAAATATGTACTTAAAATATGGAATAAATGCATTAAAAACCTAAATGCCCCTAAAGAGGAGAGTGGTTGGATGCATTGCAGTACATTCAACACAATGGAGTACGAAGTTTAAAAAAAAAAAAATGAGGAAGAGTTCCAGGAACTGCTAAGAAGCAATTTCCAGGGCACACTGCTAAGTGGGAAGAGCAAAGCACAGAGCAGTATCTATAGCATGCTACCCTTCACTTAAGAAAGAAATGGAGACAAGGAAATGTTCATGCCGCTGCTCAATTTGTGCAACAAGAAATACAGAAAGAACAGAAAATGGGATTGAATACCTGTAAAGGAAAGATGGAAACCGGGCAGAAAGAAGGGAGAAATGGAAATGGCGTAGAAGGAATGAAGAGGGAAATTTCTACTACACTATCTTTTCTTACAGTTGAATCTCAGAACCAAGATAATGTTTCACATATCCAAAATGTAAATGATGGCAATAAACAGGACATGGAGGGGAGCCCAAAATAGAATACGGGCACTAATAAATGGGCTTACATATGGGCTTGTGTATATTATAACTGAATGGGATAACCACACTGAAAAGAAAGACTAAGAAATAAGCTAAGTAACTTTGGAAAACAGCATTTCACTATATAATTTTAAGACAAAAAGACCTGTACACAGATATTATACCCTAATAAGTTTATTTTTCACCTGGATACTGGTTATCAATTCTGAAACTACTATCTGTATATACTGTAATTGAGTAAATAGATAACTATATGGGATAATAAAAGCCTTTTTTTTTTAAACTGTGGGAGACAAGAGAGAAGTTACCAAAAGAAAGAAAGAAAGAAAGAAAGAAAGAAAGAAAGAAAGAAGAATGAACACTGTTGTACTGGATTAAAATGAGAGGGATCAGTATGAACTTGTGTTTTTTAATATATGTGTATGTACACATATACTGTCTTGCCATGTCTACTGAGAGGCTAAGTGGTGATGCCATGGTAGGAATGCGCACACCAAGTCTCCATTCTTTAAAGGAACTATAGGGTCCTTGAAGAGGGGACTACTTCCAGGGTTGGGGCAGAGAAGTTACAAGATGAACCTAGAGCATGTTACAGCACCAGAAAATTAAAAATGGCTCAAAAAATGAATGAAAACTAGATTGAGGCGCTGGTTGTACAACACTGTGAATGTACTAAATTCCACTGAATTGTTCACTTTAATAGACTTTCTATTAAAAGTCTATCTATATGGGATATCCACTTAATTTTAAAGAAGCTCCACAAAATGCCTATTAATTACAAAGAAGAACATAGTAGCTTTACAGTGGGGAAGCCAGGCAGATTATCAGTTTAAGCAAGTGATCCGAGTTCTCATAACCAGTGGTAACACACTTCAGCATCACCAACCTGGTGATATGGTGCACTGAGAAGGACACAATGTCATTTCTGTGGTATTCCTGCCAAAAATGCATTACCTCAATCTAATCATGAAAAGTCATAATACAAATTCAAATTAAGAGACATTCTACAAAATAACTGTCCAAAGGCTTCAAAAGTGCCAAGAACATAAGGGAAAATATTAAGGAAATTTCCCATAATGGAAGAGACTAGAAAACATAGCAACTAAATGCAATGTGGGATCCTGGACTGGATCCTAGAACAGAAGGACATTAGTGGAACAATTGGTGAAATTCAAATAAGGTTTGAAGATGTGTGAATAGTACCGGATCAAAGACAATTTGAAGGTTTAGAATATTATATTCTGTGGTAATGTAAGTTGTTCATATTAGGGGGCACAGGGGAACTTTGTGTACTGTGCCTTAGATTTGTTGTAAACCTAAAATTATTTCAAAATAAAAAGCTTTAAAAAAATTTAGTATTCATCAGCTTACTGCTTGTTTTTTTGTTTTGTTTTGTTTTGTTTTTTGGGTTTTTTTTTTTTGGGCTATTTCCTTTCCTCCTCCCCCACACTAAAGTAGGGATTTTTCTGACATGTTCAGTAATATAACCCAAACCTAATAGGCCCGACACACAGAAGGCACTTGACAAACACAAGTATACAATTTTGGTTAGCCAGAACTATGAGAGTATACCCCAAACCCTAGATTTAGTATTCATTTCCCTTACATCCTGTTTGAAAGGAGCATTCTTATTTTGTAAAGAAAAAGAATCTAAAAGCTTTTTACTTACTGTTTTTATTTGTAAATAAGAGCCACGGTTTTACATAAGGTGGTTACTTTGGCTTCTATATTTCTTATACCTAATAGGTTATGATATCCAATCTCTTCATGCACCCATGGCTCCATCTTGGATGCAGCGTCCTGAAAAGTCATTCTACTGACGAGTGAGGCAGTGGTTCCAGGCCAGGAGAGGCAGAGTGAAGGCACAGAAGCCAAGGTGAAGAAGATCCCAATGGCTAACTCTGGGACAAATACCAAAATCATGCTACCTCCTCATGCTACTGGCCCCCTCCACTCACCCAGTGCTCAGCTCCTCGAGTGGAAGTACCACTCGGAAAGAAGCTAGCATTGTCCTCACCCCCACCTCCAGAGCCCTGGCTCAGAAATCCTGCCTGGTGGAAAAGCAGGCCATAAAACAGATCGCTCTTTACCTCTTCCCAAAGGAACTGGCCTCACTGCAACAGAGAGTGGAGGAGGTTAGCAGCACAAGTTGTGGTGAAGGGAACTGGGAGAACTGTAGGTCTACTGAAGATACAGCCTAGATCGCAGGAGCTGGTGGCTAGTTTGCAAGAAAAAAAACGAGGAAAAGGGACAGCTAGGAGGAGCCTTACTGTGGTCAGAACAAATAGCAGAAACACCGAACGCAGGAACAGGTCTTCAAAGGAACCACAATTTGATTAGATTAGTTTGTAGGAGAATTTATGCTCCAGTGCACTGTTGTAAACAACAGAACAATCAGCCAGCAATTAGTGTAGTGGTCACTGAAAGAGCAGAAGAGAGTCCTACCAGTAATAACAGTCATCCTAGGAAGATTGTGGGCATACCCGAAACTGTCTCCCTGAGGACCAACACACACACTCAACCTTGTGGAGGGGAGAGGGAAGAGAGGGAAGAAAATAATCCAGCCAGTCACTAAACAAATAAATAAGCAAATAAACAAGCAAAGATAACAAGCCCTGGGGGGGAGCAGTGGGAGAGTATCCAGTGTTGCTAAATTATATTACCCAAGATGTCCAGTTTCCAACAAAAAATTAGAGACATACAAAGAAATAAGTAAATATGACCCATACACAAGGAAAAAAAGCAAGCTGCATAAGGCATTACCTGTGAGTATGACTAGATGTAGGATTAGCAGGTAAATATTTCAAAGAAGCCATTATAAATACATTCACAGAACTAAAAGAAAACTTCCCTGAAAAAGTAAAGGAAGGCATGACAACACTATACCAACGACGGTATCAATAAAGAGACAAATTTTAAGAAAGAACCAAATGCCAATTCTGGAGTTGAAAAGTACAATAACAGAAATTAAAAATTCACTAGAGGACCTCAACAGTAGATTTGAACTGGCAAAAGAATCAGCCAACTTGAAGACAGATCAGTAGAGATTATGTAAACTGAAGAGAAAAAAAGATGAAAAATGAACAGAATCTCATAGAAATTTGGGATACCATTAAGAATAACATCATAAATATACTGGGGATAAAAGAAGAGAAAGGTAAAAACAAAAACAAACAACACACACACACACACAAAATATTCAAAGAAAATGATTGAACACTTCCCAAAGGTACTGAAAACCAGTAACCTACACATCTAGGAAGCAAAACCCATCCACAGACACATCACGGTAAAAACAATAAAGGTCAAACACAAAAAAATCTTCAAAACCACAAAAATGATCCACCACTGACAAGGGAACCCCAACACAAGGAGAACAGCCAACTTCTCCGAAGAAATACTGGAGGCCAGAGGCGGTAGGGTAACACAAAGTCCTTCAAAACAAAACAAAACCCCTGTCAACCAGGAATTCTAAGTCCAGCAGAACTATATTTCAAAAATGAAGGTAAAATACACACATCCCAAGATAAACAAAAACTGGAAAGATTCACTGCTAGCAGACCTTCCTTACAAGAAATACTAAAGGAAATCATTAAGCCGAAAGCAAGTAGGGGCACCTGGGTGGCTCAGTTGTTAAGCGTCTGCCTTCAGCTCAGGTCATGATCCCGGGGCCCTGGGATCAAGTCCCACATCGGGCTCCCTGCTCAGTGGGAACCCTGCTTCCCCTCTGCCATTCCCCCTGCCTGTGTTCCCTCTCTCACTGTCTGTCAAATAAATAAATAAAAATAAAATCTTTAAAAAAAAAAAGCTGAAAGCAAGTAATCCTAGACAGCAATTTAAATCCATGCAAAGAGCACCAATGATTATGTAATTACAATAGACACTATTAACGCACACTTTCTCTTCAATTATTTAAAAATAGTATAAAACGATAAATGCATATAATGTATCACTGAGAAATGTAATATACTTGCCAATAACAGAACAAAGGAGGTAGGTGAGAATAAAGCTGTAATGTGCTAAGGAAATGACAGATGGTAAAATAATAACAGTGTATTGTTGGGTTTATAATATTGACAGATGTAAAGTATACAACAATAAAATACAAAAAGGGGGTGACAGAACTATATAGAAGTAACATTTCTATATATTACTGGAATTAACGTAGCATAAATCTGAAACGGATTCTTATAAGTTGCAATGTAAATGATAAACCCTGGAACAACCACTAAAATACACTCAAAAAAATAGTGAAAAAAAGTCATTAATGAAATTAAAATGCTACATTAGAAAATATTCAATCAATGCAAAAAAGTAAAGAAGAGGAAGAAAAAAGATGAGACATATGAAAAACAAAGTGATGGCAGATATAAATCAAACTATATCAATAACAGGAAGCATGGATGGATTAACAGTCTAAGCAAAAGGTAGACATTGTCAGACTAGATCCAGAAAATCATGATCAAACTTTAGATTGTTGACAGGAGTCAAACTGTAGATTCAAAGACACAAATAAAGTCAAAGAACAGAATAAAGCATAACATACAAGGAGAAGCCACAGAAAAGCTGGAAAGGCTATATACTGATATACTAATAACAGACAAAGCAGACTTTTAAACAAAAGTGTTACTAGAGATAAATATGGAATAGTCAGTAACAATTTAAATAAAAATATTTTAAAATTAAAAAATACATGCACCCAATAACAGAACACCAAAAGACATGAAGCAAAAAAGACAAAAATGAAGAGAGAAATAGATAATTCTATAGCCATAGTTGGAGTCTTCAATACTCTCCTTTCAATAATGGATAGAACAACTAGAGAGAAGGTCAACAAGGAAAGAGAAGGCTTGAATAGCACTATACGCCAGCTGGACCTGGCAGACATCTACAGAACACTCCATCCTACAACAAAGCATATATAGTCTCGAGTGCACATGCAACATTCTAGAGGACAGACCATATGCTAGGTTATTTTTAAAAATCTAAATAAATTTAAAAGGATAGAAATAATACAAAGTATGTCTTCTGACCACAATGAAATGGAATTAGGAACCAATAACAGAAAAATTGGGGACACTTGCAAATTTGAGAAAATTAACACTCTCCTAAACAAGCAACTGGTAAAAGAAAAAAGAAATCAGAAAATACTTTGAAATGAATGAAAATCAAGACAGAACATACCAAAACATGGGATGGAACTTTAGTTGCATTAGCAGTGCCTAGAGGGAACGTTTTAGATGTAAATGCCTGCAATATGGAAGAGAGATCTCAAATCAACAACCTTACCTTCTAGAGAAACCTTACCCGCACCAAAAAAAGAACAACAAACTACTCCTAAAAGAAGCAGAAGGAAGAAAAGGATCAAGATTAGAGTAGAAAGTAATGAAATAGAGAGTAGACAGAGAAAGTCAAGAAACCAAAAGCTGGTTCTTCGAAAGGTCAACAAAATTGACAAACTTTTAGGTAGTTTGACCAGGAAAAAAAACCCTAAAACTATTAGAATACTAAAAGAGGGGGCGCCTGGGTGGCTCAGTGGGTTAAAGCCTCTGCCTTTGGCTCAGGTCATGATCTCAGGCTCCTGGGATCGAGCCCCCCTCCCCCATTGGGCTCCCTGCTCAGCAGGGAGCCTGCTTCCTCCTCTCTCTCTGCCTGCCTCTCTGCCTACTTGTGATCTCTCTCTCTGTGTCAAATAAATAAATAAAATCTTTTAAAAAAATACTAAAAGAGGGGCCATTACCACTAATCTCACATAAATAGGAAGGTCTATATAGAAAAATATGATAAACAACTATAGACCAATAAATTACATAGCTTAAAGTAAATGGACAAATTAGTAGACTACAACCTACAGAAATTGACTGGAGAAGAAATATAGAATCTGAAAAGACCCGTAACAAGTAATAAGATTCTATCAGTCATCAAAAAACTACACACAAAGAAAAGCCCAGGCCCAGATGATGTCAGTGCTGATTCCACCAAACATTCAAAGAATACCTACTTTCCACAAATTCTTTCAAAAATAGAAAAGAACACTTCCCAAATCTTTCTATGAAATGAATATTACCCCAATATCAAAAACTGACAAACACAATGTAAGAAAACTATAGATCAATAACCCTTATGACTATGGATGCAAAATCCCCAACAAATACTAGCAAACCAAATCCAGCAACATCTAAAAAGAATTACACACCATGCCAAGTGTTAATTATCCTAAGGATGCAAGGTTGGTTGAACACCTAAGAATCAATTAATGTATATATCTTATCAACAGAATACAGAACAAAAAAAAATATATCACTCAATAGACACAGGAAATTCATTTGACAAAATTCAACATATTTTCATGATAAAAACACTTAGCAAACCAGGATTAAAAGGCAACTTCCTTCACCTGAAAAAAAGGCATCAACTTAAAAACCACAGCTAACATCCCACTTAAATGTGAAGACTGGCTGCTTTCCCCTTACGATCAAGACAAGGAGGTCAGCTCTTACATCACTTCTATTTACCACTGAAATGAAGGTTCTAGCCAGAAAAATTAAACAACACAAAGAAAAGGCATTCAGACTAGAAAGGAAGAAATAAAATTATTTGTATTCACAGATGGCATGATCTGGTACACAGAAGATCCTAAGGAATCTACTATTAGAATAAATAAGCTCAGGAAGGTTGCAGGATACAAGATCAATATACAGAAATCAATTCTGGGCGCCTGGGTGGCTCAGTGGGTTAAAGCCTCTGCTTTCGGCTCAGGTCATGATCTCAGCGTCCTGGGATGGAGGCCCGCATCGGGCTCTCTGCTCAGCAGGGAGCCTGCTTCCTCCTCTCCCTGTCTCTCTGCCTGCCTCTCTGCCTACTTGTAATCTCTCTCTCTCTCTGTGTCAAATAAATAAATAAAATCTTAAAAAAAAAGAAATCAATTCTGTTTCTACACACTTGCAATGCAAATTGACAAAGTTAAGAAAACAACTCCATTCAAAATGCTATCAGAAAGTATAAAATACTTAGGTATAAATTTAATAAAAGAAGCATAAATCTTATACTGTGTAAACGTATGCAAAAATGTTGAAAAAAATTAAAAACCTAAATAAATGAAATCCTATGTTTTATGGATTGGAAGACCAAACACTGTTAAGATGGTAATGGTACTAAATCTGATCTATAGGTTCAAAGCAATCCCTATCATAATCCCAGCTGACTTCTTTATACACATTGACAAGCAGATATTAAAATTCACATGGAATTGCAAAGGATCCCAAATAGCCAAACAATCCTGAAGAGGTATAAAGTAACAGAATTTACACTTCCCAATTTCAGAAGTCACTACAATGCAACAATAATCAAGACAGCATGGTACTAGAAGGAAGGAATGTCAATGGAATAGAAGTGAGAGTCCAGAAATAAATCCATACGTTTATCATCAACTGAGTTTCAACAACAGTGCCAGGACCATTCCATGGGGGAAAAATAGTCTTTTAAACAAACTGCTAGGAGGACCGGATAGCCAGATACAAAAGAATCAAGTTGGACCTTTACTTCATACCACACACAAAAATTGACTTCAAATGGATCAAAGGCCAAGACTCTTAGAGGCAAATACAGAATTTTCATCATCTCAGATTTGACAATGAACTCTTGGATATGATACCAAAAGCACAAGCAACAACAAAAACAACAAAAATAGACTGAACTTCACCAAAATTTAAAACTCTTGTGCTTCACAGGGCACCATCCAAGAATGTGAAAGACAACCCACAGAATGGGAGAAAATATTTGCAAGTCATGTATCTGCTAAGGAAATTATATCTAGAATATATAAAGAATTCTTAGAACTTGATAAAAAGACAAATAACCCCTTTTTAAAAATAAGCAAGGGATTTGAATCGACAATTTTCCAAAGAATATATGCAAATTGCTAAAAGTATATAAAAAGATGCTAGACATCATCAGTCATCGGAGAAATCCCAAAAAAATCACAATAAAATACTATCTTCCTACCACTAGAATGAGAATCAAAAGCCAGATAATAAGTGTCATCAATACTGTGAAGAAACTGGAACTCTCATATGTTACTAGAAGGAATGCATAATGGTCCAGCTGCTGTGAAAAACAGTCTGGCAGCTCTTCAAATAATTAAATACGGAGTGACTACATGATCCAGCAATTCCACTCCTAGGCAAATACCCAAGAAAAATGAAAACATGTATCCACACAGAAACACATACATGAATGTTAGATGTCCCTATGGACAGATGGATTGCTTGCTCAGTCTTCCCCAATTTCTGGATTGTGCCTGAGCAAAGTAGGAAGTTCTTTAGGAGAACCTCAGCTAAAAGTGAGACATGTAATGAATGACCCTGGTCCCACTCTCAACTCTCTATAAACGTCTGCTTACAATTCTCCCAACCTGTCTGTTCCACATAATTGGAATTCTGCCTCATTTAATTCTTCATAGCCTGCTGAAACTGGTATCCCAGCCCAAACTCTATCTTCCCTGGCTGGGTTCCTCACATCCTCCCAAACCTATGCCAATCCCATGGACCAGCTCATGTATTCTTCCAAGTGTTAGATGAAGACCTATGAAAAATATGTTAAGAACTGCACTGTGGGGCGCCTGGGTGGCTCACTGGGTTAAAGCCTCTGCCTTCGGCTCAGGTCATGATCCCAGGGTCCTGGGATGGAGCCCCACATCGGCAGGGAGCCTGCTTCCTCCTCTCTCTGCCTGCCTCTCTGCCTACTTGTGATCTGTCTCATCTCTCTCACTCTGTCAAATAATAAATAAATAAAATCTTAAAAAAGAAAAAAGAAAAAAGAACTGCACTGTGATTACCAACTAAACCTTGAGAGTCCAGGAATCTTATGTGCCTATGAAACTGAGGGTCTCCTAATTCCAAGGCACAAATACACTACACCCTTTCAGAACTTTGTGGCTGCACAAGGACATCTACCTGACATGCCCACTGTCTACTACTCTGCTTGACATCACCTCCCTATTTATTCTTCCTGTGAAGTGATTCAAGCATTAGTAGCTTCAGTCTTTGCTCTTCTGGGAAGCAGACCAATAGCTAAGAGCATAATATCTGGAACCAGCATCACTGAGTTCAAACTTCACTTTAGCACTTAAATATACCACCTTGGCAAGTTTCTCAACCATTCTGCCTCAGTTTTCTCATCTAGTGAAAGGGGGTAATTCTTCCCAGGGTTTTTATAAGGGCTAAACAAAATCATATATAACATGTAACATGCTTCCCCAGCACCGGGTTACTACTTCTGCCTCAGTCTATTGATGATATCATATTTGTTTACCTGAACCTTCCCCTATGGGTCAAAGGTGTTAAATTTCTTATTTCCTTCATATTCATAGCATTTAATGCAGTGCTAGGCAGGATAGACACCTATAAAAGGGACCAATGCATGAATGAAAACTAAAAACTACGAATCCTGCAAAGTCAATGATTATGGAAACCATGCTTTCAGTATAAAAATCAGAGCACATGGTTGATTAGTATACTAAACCTGACTATCTGAGATCAGGCCTGCTCTGGAAAATCCAGGCTATCTGACTGCCAGAATGATCTAGAAAGAATCCAAACACTCAGCAGTTAAATCAGTTACATAAAAGATAGCATTAAAACACAGAGGATTGGGGCGCCTGGTCCATTGAGCATCTGCCTTTGGCTCGGGTCATGATCCCAGGGGTCCTGGGACTGAGCCCTACGTCGGGCTCCCTGCTCAGTGGAGAGCCTGCTTCTCTCCCCTGCCCCACTATCTCAGATAAAACCTAACAACAACAACAAAGTGAAAAAAAAAATCCAGGATCTTACATAACCATAGCTGGAGTCCTCTGTTGATACCTGAAAAAGTCTGGACAAAATACTAAGCAGAAAAACAGAGCAGACGAACATGCATGAAAGGGTTAGAGAGTTGGTCAAAGAATGATAATCAGAGAACAGACTTTGTGTGGATCTAAAACCACAGGATGAAAGAACATATGTTTTAAATTCTGGTTCTAAAGACAACTTTTTTTTTTACGATTTTATTGATTTATTTGTTTATTTATTTATTTTGACAGAGAGCACACACACACACCAGCAGGTGGAGGAGCAGGCAGAGGGAGAGGGACAAGGAGAAGCAGGCTCCCCACTCAGCAGAGTGACATAGGGCTCAGTCCCAGGACCCTGGGATCATGACCAGAGTCCAAGGCAGGCGCTCAGCTGACTGAACCACCCAGGGGCCCCTAAAGACAGCTTAATACAAAAAGAAAATAATTCTTACAATGCCTTTACACAAGAAACAAGATAAGTGGAATGGAGATTCCAAAAATTTTAATCCCTTACATAAGACTCAGTGAGAAGGATCACATTTCTCCATTACTATAACTCTGAATAGGTAAGTTTCCTGATAAGAAAAAAATCCATATATTCCCCTTATGGTCAATTCCCTTATTTCATAAGTAAACTTTTAAGGCCAGTCATCTGTTTTGGTCACGCCTGGGACGATCAATAGTTTGATTAAATTAACTAGTCAAAGTTCTTCCTAAGTATGTCCTCTCCTTTTGATATGATTAAAAGATGAAATCTAAATTGTATATATTTGTCCGCAAAGAATAAAGGTCTTCAGCAAGTTTTTCATTCATTTCTCCCCAAAACAGTTCCTCTCAAAATTACAGCCTAATTCAGAGGCTTGCTTGCTCAAAGAACAGATCATATGCTTTTCACTTTAATCAGCTTATTTTATACATACTTACACAAATATATACACATCTACATATATACCTATATACACGCCAGAGGAAAATTAAATAATGAATGCATCTTTTCAGTTATCTTCATATAATAAAATAGGACCCTCAAATAATCTGGAGATAACTACTCTAACTTGATTCTAAAAAACCAAGTATGTACCTCCATCCTTCTTTGCCATCAACATTTCCTAGATTAAAATATAGAATGGGGGCACCGGGTTGGCTCAGTAGGATGACCTTCAGACTCTTGATTTTGGCTCAGGTCACGATCACAGGGTTGTGAGACTGAGCTCGTATCGGGCTCTGTGCCGGGCATGGAGCCTGCTTAAGATTTTCTCTCTCTAACCCCTCCCTCTGCCCTTCCCCCTGCTGTCAAATAAATAAACAAAATTAAAAAAAAAAAAAAGCAAAGGCATTATCCCTATCACTTAAAAAATAACCTTCCTTAAAAACACTATTCAACAGTCTAAACACAATAAACTTAAAATGTTTCCAATTTTGAATAAGAATTCATCCTCACCCACTTCATACTCTTGCCCCAAGAACAATCTGTCAACACATGTAGTTTAAATCATTAACTACAACAGCACCAAATCATTACTATAATCAGCATGTAAATTTCATGAAGGCACTGATTGTGTCCTTTTAAGCACTTTAAACAACATCCAGTACAAGGAAGCTTATTAAACATTTATGATGTTTAATAAAAATAAAATGCCAAAACAAAAGTCTTTATTATTCAGCTTGGCTGCCACGTATAATATAACCACTGATCAGTATCTACTTCTCCAAGTGCAATTATAAGAAATCGAAAACAAACCCCATTCAGATTAGAAATTGTCTCCTCTGTCCAAGAATATAGTTTCATTTTTGCATCAGAAAGAAACTAGCAGGCCTCCAGCAGAGAGCATGCAACATGCGGATTGTTGGAGTGCTTAACCTAACCATTTATGCATCGTTTACTACTACATTACATGCACATTTTTGGAGATATTTGCCTTACCTTTCCCATTTTGCCATGTAGTATACCAAGATAAAGTCAGGAACGAAGTGATAAATGCTAAAACAGTAGCTACAGTTCCATTTCGGAGCCTCATCTCATTTCACCATCACACTGGTTCGTATGTTTATGATGATAACCAGAACTGTTCTCTTTCTAATCCTGAACTCTACTGAATCCAGTACTCCTGGCTCTAGGCCAGTAACAACAATCAATAAGAGAGGTTCATTTCAGATGCTGTGCAGAATGAGCCCAGCAGCAACACCATTCATAATTGCAATTCAGGATTGTCTTCACAGTCTTCATAGGCTGCTGTCTCAGGCTTCTTTCTTCCTGTTCAGGGGAAAAAGAGAAAGAAAAACTTGTTCAATGATGCAAAATACTACTTTCTTCATTTGTCATTCACCACTATGAACAAACTTTTGGCTGGGCTAACCTCCATCTACCAAGATTATCCCCACATCTAAACAATTCCTTTAATATGCTAGAATCATACAGTGTTTCTCCTCCAGAAAAAGGGCTTCAAACTATATTCCCTCCTTGTTGATTCGGTTTTGTCTGCAAAAAAGGAACTTGTGGCTCATTATTTAAAGGGGGAGGTTGTAGGGCTCATTAAACAAATAGGAAGCCACAGATTCCAAGCTAATTAACTCTGAGGATCACACAACAGTTCCTACGTAACATAATCGTCACACTCCTCCGTTTTCCTCTCGAAAAATAATAGTTAATGTTTTGAAAATTTTAAGAAAAACTGACAGACTACAACATACAAACATCAAAAAACCTAGGTTCTAGCTCCAGCAACGTCATCATATATAGGACTTCAGGTGTGCCGCTGATTTGGGCCTCGCAGTTTCATCCATAAAACAAGCAAACCACCTCTCTTGACTCTACTTCTAGGACACAAATGATGTTTAAAAACAATAGAAAGGTCACAGTTATTATTGCCATTTATCATTATCCTAAAAGGAATGCAGTTTTCCCAGTGATTAACCTGCTCCCAAGCTGTCAACTGGGAATACGAAAAGGCATTTAGAAAATGCAGCAACCAGACTAGAACACTGTAGGACCCAGGACCTAGGATTGCTTTCACTCAAAAAATCTGAAGATCGCGGCCCATCTAACAAAGCTGTTGAGAAATCTGAATTCAATCAAGTCCTTATGCGTACTTAAGTATAGTCATCTAGCACTTAATAGGTTCTCCATAAATGTTAACTGTGTTAAAAAATAAAAGCAAACAAAACAAAACAAAACAAACAAAAAAAAAAACTGCAGCCAGCTGTGGGTTTGGTCTACACTATGCACAGCAAGACTCATTCCCTGGGGGTATGTCAGGCACTCCAAGATGTCCACTGATTCCCAGTGGCCTCAAAGGGACCACAAGATGCACTTGGCAACATACTGAGGCACACTTTACTGGGGTAAGTTAATGCATCTCCAAAAATGCCTCACAAGCCCAAGGGACAATTCCCTCGGCTACAGAGTATGGCTGATTAAAGTAGCCATTTGTAGGCAATTCAGAAACCACCATCTCAGCTACTTTGTAAAACTGAACATAGTAACTAGAAATCCCCACTAGTCTAAGGCATAGTATTAATGGTAACGATAGATGCTACAAGGCACTGAGTGTTTCCTATGCAACCATTATATGCTTTAATCTTCAACAAAACCCTAGGAGGCAGGCCTTTTTTTTAATTGAAGTATAATTGACATACAATGTTACATTAGTTTCAGGTGTAATAAGACAGGCATTATTAACCCAGAGAGGGAACACTAACCTGCAGAACTCCAAAGTTCAAGCTCTTACTACCTACCACAGCCCTTTGCCTCTCAGAGGAAGCCACCTGCACCTTGTAAGTATGAAGAGAAGTGTTAGGGCCACTCCCAGTCTAGAGAACCTTCCTGAGGTATCAACTTCACCCAACAGTATGTGAATTTTAAAAATTTTCTCTTCTATAATGAATATGTATCTATTATGAAATAAGCTGCAAAATTCATAGGAAATTTCTGAGTTTAAACCTAAGACTTTAAACAAATTTCTCACTTCCTGTAACCTCTGGCTAAGCACCCCGTCCCCACCACACACACACCCAAGCATGTGTTTCAACCTTCCTTGGCCAGCAGCTCTCACCGTGGTGTAATATTCCAGAAGCACTGAACTCTTCTACTTCCTTGCTTCCTCTTACTCTCTGAAAACAAGGAACTCCAAAAGTATTCTCAGAAGTTACCACTATTTTCTACAACCAAAGTTATTCGTCTTCTATAGTTAAGACAAGTTAACATCAAACATGCTCACATTGATGGTTTAGATTTTAAAATCTTTGTGGTAAAATCCTACAATTTGACCTAAATTCCTTAAAGTGCCTAATATATTGTATTATATCAATAAGCACCCAATAATGAGTTCTGATTATAAAAAGAGATGTGATAACTCAATGAATTATATAATACAGAATTATAATCCTGGTGTAACATTATATAAAAATGCATATAACTTTCTGTTGCTACATACTTAGCTGCACCTTACTTCAGGAAGGATTCTGTCCTAGTAAAAGGCCTAAAAGTATACAGGTTATTAGAGTAAATGTACAATTAATAATTACAGGGAAGTAAAGAAGGAATCATAAAGGATATTTTAAAAGTTTTATTAAATACGAAGAAAGCCCATATGATAAAATTCAGTATAAACACAGAGACTGTAAAAGTGAATGACTTCTAAAATCAAAGTAAACTATAGATATACTATTAATAATATGTGAAAAATATACCAAATATTAAAAATTAGATCCAGGAAGCTATTAAGCTCTGGTTTGAAGAAAATACTTATCAATTCTACTAACAAATAAGACCTGAAATTCTGCAGGAGAAATGTAAGAGCATTGTACTCAGTAAGAATGTAGTCATACATTTTAGAGTTTCCAAACTAATCAAGTTTAACTGCACAGTACAAGTGAAGATTCCAGACTAAAGCAAAATTAATGATCTCCATGCTCTTCAACCAGGAGAGGCAGTCACAGGCTGGACAGCCAAGGGTCCTCTGGATTGACTGACTACCTAAGGTAAGAAACAAAGTGACTCATTATTTTTATCGGTGTCCATATTTGCAAAAAAATTTAATCTAACACCTTAATACTCTGAGATTATCACTTAACAGATTTGAATCTTTAACAATAAAAGAGGTGGCGGATAAAACTACCAATCTTCATCCTGCCAAAGACAAATGGAACTTCAACTCTAGACCAGAGACTGAAAAACCTGTTTTATTTGACTACCCTATTGTTTTATTATTAGATGTAAAAACCTTCATTTAAAGTGTTCTCTGAAATATTCAATACATTTTATGGCTGAGAACACTTTGCTGAACACTTGGCATAGTCCCTCATTATCCCAGACAGGACAGAGATGCCTGAAGACTGAAAGTCACAAGCATGAAATCCATGATGTAAGCTATATAACTTTATACACAGTAATTATGTAAAAATTCATTTATTTTAAATTTATCTAAGGATTAATATTTTTCATTAATACAGCTTACATAATTTCGTCGTCCAGTTCATTTTTGGATTTACAAATGTGGGCTAAAGAAGCCCATGCCACGGTAACCTGTTAATAAAAGTATTTTTTTAACATTCAGAAAACGAAAGATAAACCACAAAAGGCATTATCTGCTTCTAAATTTAGGTTCTATATTCCACCAAACGACGCTATCATTAGCTTTCATGAGAATTCGTCCGAGAACAAAAAGCACAACAGCAAAATACATGGAAAGCATTAAAAACATACATTATGTCTGCTTATATTTCGCAATTCGGACCGTAAGCAAATGAACGGGCTCAAGAGAAACACACGCTGCGAGAAATAAAAGCGGGCGCGCAAGTGGTATGACTGCCAGCTCATAAAACACGCCTCGGAGGTGTCACCTGGTACACTGTGTGTGCAATCACCCAGCCCCGACCTAAGGGTCCCACTTGCAGCTTCCTCCTTCAGGGCAACTGGGGCCTGGGGGGATGGGGGTGCTCTTTCACACCGGACCCGCACACCTTCACTTTGTAGAAATATTCGCTACGACGGCAGCACACGCCTCCGCCACAGCAGGAGCACCCCTGCCTCGGTGGCCCGGACCTCCTGGCCCCCTCCTCACCTGCCCCCGGCCTGTAAAGGCGCCCACCCTGGAGCGGGTGTGGGCCCTGGGGCGGCCCGGTCCCGCGGGCAACTCTCCCTTCCCCACAGTACCCCCGAAGCCCGCACTTTCCTCCACTTTGCCCCAAAGTCGACGAGCCCCGCCGCGCCGGGAAACGCACCAGGCGCCCCGCCGGCCACCGCGAGCGCGAGCGGCACCAAGGAGCTGTGGCGGCGGCGGCGGCACCGGGCTGACC